>KZ072822.1:83245-95307 GCA_002091845.1 Anopheles cracens | reverse complement strand
CAGAGGAGCAACGGGGCATATTATTTTCCGCGCTCCTCATTTATATTCACCCCTCTGGGCTGGCTGGCTGGCTTCGGAACCCGGAACCGTGGCCCTTAGCGCCAGGGCGCCCCCTGTTCTAAATGAACTGATAAAGAAGAAGAAACAATACGATATAGAGAATGAATAGAAGCAGTGATAAAAAATAAAAAAGGTGAACAATCGTATGTAAAGGCTAAGCAATAATGTAAAAATTACTGCAAAAAGCACAGTCAACTAGTGTTTTATAGCACATTTTATAATCAGTTTCATGGTTTGCGATCGGTTCGAGGCGATGTTTTCGAACACACACACACACATACCACATAAAAGGTGAAAAAGGAACCACTTTCAAATCAGCCCCTATGTCGGCCGGCCACCGGACCCGCGTTGAAGGTCTTCGCGTAATCGGTGTATTTATTTATTCCCCCCGGGGGCTTATTGAGACGAGACGGTCACCAAAACTGATTTCCCGTCCGGACACCACCACCGGCTACGTGGTCCCGGCCCCTGGACCGCCTTGCGGTGAGCCGAACCTTGACGGTCCGGATGGACGGTGCGCGTGAGCATAAATTTGGGATTAACTCAATAAATAAATTTTTACCACCCATGGGAAGGTTTTCAACTAAGATTTTGGACCTCTCTCTCTCACGCGGCGGGCTCCGGCGGCGTTGCTTTCGGCGTGTCTTTCCGATCGACAGGAAATCGGTTCGAATCGGCAATAATAATAACTTCAAACATAATTATCTCCAGTAGTGACTGGGTCGCGCCGAGTGATGGGAGATTAGATTTCGATCTTGGGGTGAGCAATTATACGATAAGCAGATTAGTTCTTTGCCGAGCACTTTTGGGTGTCTTCAAACGTGTCTCGCTGCAAAAACACTTACAAAACAACCCTGCCGAATGCTTCCACCTCAAAGGGCAGATTTAAAGCCATCTTTGACGGAAGCTCTAACGTTCCTGATTTCCCTGAGCTACCTTCTTTTATGCTTTCGCTGCAACAGTGCCCCCAAACAAAAGGGCTCCACCTTCTGCTCGTTTATCATACGAATAAAGTAAGATAATAAACAAAATCAAAGTAAAAAAGCAACATTTCAATAGAATATCAAATTAAGAAAAGCAGTAATACACACATTAGTAAGTATAATTTGGTTCGGTTATACACGAGAGAACCAAGAAAGCACGAAATAAAAACAGATAAAAATAAAAACAGGGTAAAACGCATAAAATTGACCATTGAAATATAAAAGAGAACATGTTCTTGGAAGCAAATCAAACTATAAACGAAGATGTAAAACAACGGAAACAAAATATGAAACAAGTTAAAGAATGAACTGATAAAGAAGAAGAAACAATACGATATAGAGAATGAATAGAAGCAGTGATAAAAAATAAAAAAGATGAACAATCGTATGAAAAGGCTAAGCAATAATGTAAAAATTACTGCAAAAAGCACAGTCAACTAGTGTTTTATAGCACATTTTATAATCAGTTTCATGGTTTGCGATCGGTTCGAGGCGATGTTTTCGAACACACACACACATACCACATAAAAGGTGAAAAAGGAACCACTTTCAAATCAGCCCCTATGTCGGCCGGCCACCGGACCCGCGTTGAAGGTCTTCGCGTAATCGGTGTATTTATTTATTCAGAAAATATGACGAGCCCATAAACCACGCTCGGTGCCTAGTGTCAGCCATTCGCTGTGTACGTATCTGTGAACGTGTGTGTGCGCGCGTGTGTTTGTGACTGAATCATCTGTATGAGCAGTGCAATTCCACTGCACCGTACCAAACACCCCAAGGAATAATAAGGATTACACGGAGGCAAAAGGATTACGAAACCACGCCGTCGTACGCCGTGACGGGTGTGGTGGACGGACCAAACGCTTCCCAAACGCGCCGGGAATGACAAGTGCTGCAGCGATGATAAGCGGCGGGGGAGGTGGTGAGGTGGGTGGAGGTGCCGCGATCCGATCCACCCTCAAGGATTCGCGCACGGCGAGCCTGGTCGTGCCACCGGTGGACGCCGGCAGCACCGGGCGCGGCAGTACGCGATCACCCTCGGCCTCCTCCACCTCGACCTCGCCCGCCCTGCCGATGGCGGGCCTGATGATGCACGAGCCGGAACGCGTACGGATGCGCGGCTCGGCCACGGCCGGCAGCCGGCGGCACGTCAAGGACTTCAACGACGGCATAACTTGCACCCTCTGCAACGGCTACCTGGTCGAGGCCACCAGCGTCAACGACTGTCTGCATGCATGTGAGTATTTGAGGGTGGCTCTGCTCATCAGCATTCTTCCGAACTGGGGGAGAGCGGTGTTTAAAATTTAATTAAGAATTTGTTGTCTGCATTGCTCGTTGTTTTCTATGCGAGTGCTTCGTTTTGTGGTTTGTTTGGTTTGACTTTATAACTTATTGGTTTGAGTTTTCGATTATCATATTTTTTTATTCATATTTTACTGGTTTTTGTTTCTTTTTTTTCTTTTGCTTTTTAATAATGATTCTTATCATTACTACGTTTTACTTTTTTGTTATTTTACTATTCCTTATCAATTATTATCCATAATTTTGGTTATTTCATTATTTTTGGCTTAAATAAATACAAAAAACAATTTCTTATTAGTCCTATAAATGTCTGTATTTACACAAAAAAATCTTTTATTGAAAATCACTCAAGTCTTAAAACTTCTTAACTAGCAAACATCAAACAAATTTTAACATACAATTGTCTTCCTTTCTCGCCGGTTTCAGTGTAGAATACATCAGAACGAGATTTAAACAAACCCAATAGGGTGGATAATTCCTCAACAGTAGAAAATATGACGAGCCCATAAACCACGCTCGGTGCCTAGTGTCAGCCATTCGCTGTGTACGTATCTGTGAACGTGTGTGTGGCGCGCTCTGCAAACGACAGCAACAGCAGCAGCAGCAACACGGCAGCAACACGGCAGCATCGGACGGCTCCACTGTTTGCTCTTGTGGCCCACCCACTGAATCGGGGAGGCTGACAGCGCTCCACACACTTTCTCACCACGTTTTTTTTTATTTGTGTGTTTCGCTGCTCACCCCCAAAAACCTGCAACCTCACGCGAAGGGGCTGCTGGAGCGACCGAATAGAAACAACAGCAGCAACAACACCTTTCAAAACAAAACTCTCATCCCGCATAATGATTGGAAATCAAACCTTTTTTTTCTCCACAACACTGGTGATAGGGTGGGGGTAAGGTGGTGTACGGGGTGCGAAGGGGTAGTAAAAAAATGCGAACACTTTTAGGCCAACAACGTACGCGGAGCGCGCGCGAGAGAGAAAGAGCGAGAGCGCGTGAGAGCGCCGATGGGATGGAGAGAGTGGGAGCGAACTTTCTCTTGACGTTCGCTTCGCACACGGCATGATGATCCGGCTCCGGACGGTCGTATCGAATTGCACACTGATTTTCGATTTCTAAGCATTTATCTTATTTAACGATTCCGGTGCTGTTTTTTTGTCTGCCCTCCGGTCGTTTGTTTGGAATGTGCAAGGAAAGCACTCCCTGGAGAGGAATCGAGGAACTCGTCGCCAGTACACTCACATGCACACACACACCCACACTCCGACATTCATATATCTTTAATAGATTTGATCTAATAAAGTGTTCGGTCCAGCCGCATCCACAGCCTGGTGATAAGGGTCACCACGTGATGGGTTTGGTAGGATATGTTAGACAGTTCGGGATAAGTTCCTGGCTGTTTGGGAAGTTCTAGTATAACAGGTAGCTTTTTATATGCTTCTTTTTTTAACAGTCTATTCTTAATTGTAGTTATTTAACTAAGTACCTAATAAACACTTTCATTTCAACCATTTTGAAGCGATTGAAAACACTACAAACCTTCCGTATTCTCTTTTGACAAACATTTCCACTTTACGGGCCGTCCTCTTATAGCACTATCATATGAGTGGGGATCACCGTGCGGGGGAGCATAAATATGTTGTGCCCCTGTACCGCTTCGCTCCCCCTTTCCGAAAACAGAACCGAGCAGGCGCATGCGGTACACGAATGACCACTTTTATGATTTTGCATAACCGGAAAGCCAATAAAATATCGATTGCCTCCAGCAGCAGCAGCAGCCCAGTTCAGGCTCTTCCTGTTTAATCCTTCGAACCGGTCGAGAGCCGATAGTTTGTAAGACCGCTGGCAGAGCCCGCCAGGAGCTGAATAATTGATAACGACGAGTTTACCGAACACCGAATCAATTCATTCCACGACTTGTCGGTGGCACGGCGTGCGCTTTTTCGGTATAAAGTTGTAAAAATTCCTGCTCCGCGTGCTCCGAAGAATACGGCATAATTGGTGCGATTACATTAGAAAGAATTTGAGCGAAAAACAGAGAACAGAGAGTATCAAACGGTGGCGAATGGATGAGCCGGGACCCCTCCCAGGGTTTTATTGCTCATAAAGTAATTCGGTGCGCGAGCTATCATCAAACCGAAGCTGCTTTTTTGTCACTCCGCTTCGATGCGCGGCTGGTGCGACATAAAACCCCACGTTGGTGGACATAAAACCCACCACCGGCACATGTGCCGCGCATGTGAAGTGTTTTGCTGCGTTCGTTCACGAAACGCGGTACTAATCATTTGCGGGAAGTGCTTATGCGTGCCAAAATGTTACGTGGTTTTTCGAACAAAAACTTGTCAAAATTAATACCCCTGTGACATGTTCTATTGTACCTTCTCCTGGTGTCTTTCGTGCACGCTGTTTGCTTTCGTTCTCTGTCCCATCCATCTGCTCCACACGGAAGACTCCCGTGCTCTGTTCCGCCACGTGGTCGGTACTAAAAATGGACGATTCAAGGCGGCGATAAATCATAAACGAGTGTGAGATAAACATTAACAGCCTGCTCGACGCGCTCTTGAAGTGGTGAAGTGATTCGTTCGTTCGCTTTCCAACAACAATTCGCTTCAACGCTTCAATTTATGATAAGAAGAATTTAAATTTGATTCCTTGATGTATTTTTTCCAAATTTTATATCTCTTTTTACTACCTAATAGGACACAAAGGCTTCGGTGTAGTATCAATCAAGTTCTTGCCGATATCCTTCGATTTATGGCGACCGGCTCTCCGACAAGGAATAAATTAATGACAGAAATGGCTGCAGTCAAATTTAGCACCCCGTTTCGGTTTCCCGGAGAACGGGTTGAAGCGACGAAAACCCA
This sequence comes from Anopheles cracens, assembly GCA_002091845.1. Lineage (NCBI taxonomy): Eukaryota > Metazoa > Arthropoda > Insecta > Diptera > Culicidae > Anopheles > Anopheles cracens. The sequence goes on along the minus strand of KZ072822.1, from coordinate 90,096 downwards.
TAAATGGGGTTATGGGTTTGAGGTTTACGACCATATCATCACCCGCGGCTGGCGGTCTTACTCCGCAAGTCTCGTGCCTTCCGAACAGGGACCAGAAGAACTTCAAGAACTTCAAGAACCTCGCGATTGGTTTCATTATCTCGAAACGCACCTTTATCTAATCTCGTGCGCGGTTTTCAATGTAAACAGTTCGAATCGGGATGCTAATCAGAGTGGCAAGCTGGCAAAGTCACCGAAATGTGACAGAGAAATGTCACACAAATCAAAAGAATCGAATCGGAGTAGATGCATTTCTTGAAGAATGTCCAGAGGAACCAAATCCGACGGGTTTGGATGTGGTTTGCAAATGTTGAGTCAACAAACCATAAAACATTGATATTGAATTTGGCACACAGGACGCACCACAAGCACACAAGGACACGAAGGGAGACGTGAAGGTGTGAACTGTCCGGTCCGGCCCTACGGACAGTCCGTAATTCGGTTTTCTTTATCGCTTCCACACACCGGATGGCGCTGCTCTGACCGCTCTGTCGCTGTAATGGCGGAAGATATAAAAAAGTTCTCGCAAATCCCCTGTTTTCCACAGGAAAGATGAACCACAGGAAAGATGATCCGGCTCCGGACGGTCGTATCGAATTGCACACTGATTTTCGATTTCTAAGCATTTATCTTATTTAACGATTCCGGTACTCTCGGATTTTTACCGACTAAAACCTCCTCGAGCCTTTCGCCAAACATTCCGGGAATACCAACGAGAGTGTGACTTCGGTAATGAATGGTATAGACGATTAATGTCAAAGGCGACGCGTCATGGAACCGCACTGTGACAACTTGGTGAGAGTTGTCGGGCGTCTTAACTTCACGATCATCGCAGGTCACTGAATGAGGCTCTTCCAGCTTTCAATGGTGATCTACTGCCTGCCTCGAGATACTACTTGGATAATAGGTTCTTCGTCTTCTTCAACGAGAATGTCTGTAAGCTGAAAGGCTAATATAAGCATTTGTTGTCCAATTGGATTGCAATTATCATCAACTGTGCCCTTAATGCCATAGTCCTATAGCCTATTCTTCTATGTCCTATTCATATTCTTCTGTTTTGGTGCCCGATTTTCATGTTCCTGCTTGTAGGACTGCAATAAAACGCTAATTATCTTTTGAGCCAGATTGTTGGAATGAGAGAAGCTCGTTTGTTGTTCACCAAGCTAACTTAGGAGATACAAACGTAGAAACAATTTATGGTTATGTTATGGTCTCATTAGAGCTACCATAAAAAGGTTATCACTAGTCAAATGTTCATTAATGCACATTGTGGAATTATCTTTTCTCGTTTCTGAATAACATCTGATAAATAAGCCTGTTGTAGTTCAACCGGCCTTAAGCGTCTGATAGCTACTTCGACAGGTCACATAAACATTTAGCGCATAGCTATTTGCTACATCGATTCCACGTGTTTGCCCATCAAAATTCAGTTCAAATTCTAGAAGAAAGTAGATTAAAGTTATGCCAACCCAAACGGTCTTACAAAAAAGAAATGTAAATGGCACTTTATTACCCGAACTCATCATTTCCAATTGATAGCATAAAATTGCTCCGGCGAATGTTTACCAAGCAAAACATAACCCAACTCCCGCTGATAGAGTTACGATCCGCAGCGGACGCCACCGGTGGTAGATTATTTCCCGCGCTGTAATTATGATGTTCTATGCAGCTCCGCCGTAAAATCCGAAAGCCAATCGTCAATCGAAAGGACGCGACCGTGTGAAGCCGACCCCGGCCCCGCAACAACAATCCGATCCGAAAGATCATTTATTTATTATTATAGACTAGTTTCAAAAAGAGGTGAAAAAGATGTAAAAACAATAATCAGTAGAATAGTTTCTCGTTTGTTTTGTGTTGCTTTTATCTCTCTTTGCTTGAGCTGCTTCTTGTTTCACTGTCCAAAACAGTACAAAAAGATATATAATCGTTCTTATGTTTTTGTTTTAAGCTACGGTAGTAGATGAATGTGAACAAAAAAAAACAAACAAAAACCTAGAGGCTAGTGTGTTTTAGCGTTTTAGTGCAATACTTAGTGTGTGTCTGTGGTGAAATGGAGCATAACATAATGCGCCGGGCACGCGAGAAGCGTGTCCATCATGCAACTAACTGATTACTGATATTATGATATATCCACTCAGGGTAGGTAGAAACGGTCGGTGCAAACGATCGGCAAAGCAAATTGGTTAATTGAAGTAGGCTGGACGCGACTCTCGCACACGGCACATGGCACATGATAGAACTAGACAAAGCGAGAAACAAACAGAGAAAGAGAGAAAACATAAACGAAAGTAGTCGAAATGGACGTCAGCACGAAGTGGCGAAAAGAAGCGAAAGTAAACAAATGGCCAGGGGAAAGGAACCAGTGCTGCTAGAGAAGGTAGAAGAGGGTAGCACAGGAGAGGGCACAGTGCAGCAATTACAATGTAGCAAATAAGGCGACCAGGACGGATCCGGCCGTGCCGTACATGTAGGGACATGCAAACACATACAGTAGTTAACCGTACCGGGCCATTTGCCAGTGTAAAATGTAACCAGACCACAGACAGGCACACATACACACCCACTCCCATGTCTCAGTCCAGTCCCAGGACGCGCAGCCGTACATGTATACATATTGAATAATAAACATCAAAAGGAAAATACGATAATCAATATTTGAACACATCGGGGGTTTGCACGAGCGACGGTGGGAAGTAATTGCAGCGGAATATCACAATTGCCTCGGACGGGGGCGGTCGGATACGGGGATGATCCTATGGTCCATACGGATAGACAAAGTTGGATTAAATGCACATGACGTTGACGAGATGCAACCAACGCGGCCCTGGGAGTGGGTAAACTGAATGGCGAATGCGCCGTATGTTACGAGTGGTCACGGCCAGGAACCTAAGAGACCAGAAAGAAAGCTGAAGGAAGGGAAGAGTTCTGTTGGGTTTTCTGGTGTAACGGTGTCTGACTACATAGTTATGGTAAGTAGCTGTATAATGAATTTTCAATCGATTCTGGCTTTTTCAACAGAATACAGTGAAGATCCCTTAGGTGGACCTTCATCAAGAAAGAAAAGACAATCATAGAGAACCATTCTTGATAACTATTTCACTTCCAGCACATTGTTTTGCCTCTTTGAGACTGATAGCTCTAAGATATCCTTTAAAATTTGGCTCTTCCTGCACATGGTTTCTGAAGATTCCTTAACTCTTCTTTGTTGTTCTGGCGTCTTATGGGAGACTTTAACGTAAATTTTGTCAGCAACTATGTATGCGAATTACTTTTTTAATGCCTATTCTTATGATTTCATACCTTTCCTAAGAAATTGTAATATATATTCTACATTTTTAATCCAAAACATCTGTCGACAAATACAGGGCACAATATGAGGAAAATAATGAAACAGAGGATTAAAATCCTGATTATCTTTTTCAAAATTTGTTGCTATAAGTCTACTGAAAAGAAGGCTTTTGGGTTGTTGAAGATCAGTAAGATAGACTAGAGGTTCCAAAGAAATTTCCAAAGAAAACATTCTCTTCTGAGTTGTGGAATATGTGAAAACTTTAAGCTAAGAATGATTGCCCAGTAGCTTGTACGCTCCTGACAAATTCCAAATAATTGTCTATATGAAATCATTCCAAAACACGAACGAAAGTAATTGAAATTGCACTGGGCAAAACGATTGTAATCGAACGGCTCCTCCATTCGAAGCCTTTTTTAGCACACGGGAAATGTTGCTTACATCTGAAGTGTTACTACTAACTGAAGAAAGCATGCAAAATCGAACGAATGTTTCGGATTGTATGATTGATTCAATGCTTTCCACTTTCAGCATCCAGCAGCTCTGCCAGCTTCTTTATTGTGTCGAGCAATAGCATTCGTACCGCGCAACATAGTACAACCCTTCTGTGTTAATGTCACCATAAATCGGTAATTTTTACGACTTCCACTATCGCCAAGTCCCGTAAGTTCATCTCGCGCATCGCGCTATTCATGTTTTGTGGAACGCATCTAGTGCTACTGACGGCCGGCCCCAACGGATGGGAAGAAAACCGCCGAAGCAATCAAGTGCGCCATTTTCCATTCACACGTCTCCCTGACGGGGGAGGGAGAGCCCTTTCACGCCATGTCAGCCTCCCTTCTGCAGCCGGTGCAGTAATAGCAGGGGCCGCACGGAACATGCAGCTCATTATTTCGGTGTGTATGCAGCCGGGCCGCGCGGACGGACGCGGTCGTTTTTGCCACTTTACCTTTTCTTTCTGCGCTCGCCATCTCAACCCATCCCATCCGGGCGTGCATGTATGCATGCTCTTTGCTGGTGCCGCGGTTTTATCGCGCAAGGCCGATAATTACTTCGTGACTACTCGTCATGCGGAAAAACGATTACTTTTCGATCGGATCAAGCGCGAAGGGAGGATAGACGTGCACGGAGGACGGACTTACATTAAACGAAAGCAGGACTACGGGCTGGCAATTATGTGGTGGGAAGAATAAATCATAGTTTATAGCATCGACGTAAAGAAAAAATATGTACGTTATAAGAAAGTCTTGCATTAGATAATGAACGATTCTATGCATTTCACGGGTCATTAGCGCATGTTGGAAGTAATATTGGGTTTGAAATTACCAGCAATTGAAATGATCTTGAACTGGTTAGGAGAATTGTAATTACAAGAGTATGAGAGTAATTGTTTCAAAAGGAGTCGTCAAGGAGTACTATTTGAAGTGGTTAATCAGACGAATTTGCTTACATGTGTTTCATACCTTTCCTAAGAAATTGTAATATATATTCTACATTTTTAATCCAAAACATCTGTCGACAAATACAGGGCACAATATGAGGAAAATAATGAAACAGAGGATTAAAATCCTGATTATCTTTTTCAAAATTTGTTGCTATAAGTCTACTGAAAAGAAGGCTTTTGGGTTGTTGAAGATCAGTAAGATAGACTAGAGGTTCCAAAGAAATTTCCAAAGAAAACATTCTCTTCTGAGTTGTGGAATATGTGAAAACTTTAAGCTAAGAATGATTGCCCAGTAGCTTGTACGCTCCTGACAAATTCCAAATAATTGTCTATATGAAATCATTCCAAAACACGAACGAAAGTAATTGAAATTGCACTGGGCAAAACGATTGTAATCGAACGGCTCCTCCATTCGAAGCCTTTTTTAGCACACGGGAAATGTTGCTTACATCTGAAGTGTTACTACTAACTGAAGAAAGCATGCAAAATCGAACGAATGTTTCGGATTGTATGATTGATTCAATGCTTTCCACTTTCAGCATCCAGCAGCTCTGCCAGCTTCTTTATTGTGTCGAGCAATAGCATTCGTACCGCGCAACATAGTACAACCCTTCTGTGTTAATGTCACCATAAATCGGTAATTTTTACGACTTCCACTATCGCCAAGTCCCGTAAGTTCATCTCGCGCATCGCGCTATTCATGTTTTGTGGAACGCATCTAGTGCTACTGACGGCCGGCCCCAACGGATGGGAAGAAAACCGCCGAAGCAATCAAGTGCGCCATTTTCCATTCACACGTCTCCCTGACGGGGGAGGGAGAGCCCTTTCACGCCATGTCAGCCTCCCTTCTGCAGCCGGTGCAGTAATAGCAGGGGCCGCACGGAACATGCAGCTCATTATTTCGGTGTGTATGCAGCCGGGCCGCGCGGACGGACGCGGTCGTTTTTGCCACTTTACCTTTTCTTTCTGCGCTCGCCATCTCAACCCATCCCATCCGGGCGTGCATGTATGCATGCTCTTTGCTGGTGCCGCGGTTTTATCGCGCAAGGCCGATAATTACTTCGTGACTACTCGTCATGCGGAAAAACGATTACTTTTCGATCGGATCAAGCGCGAAGGGAGGATAGACGTGCACGGAGGACGGACTTACATTAAACGAAAGCAGGACTACGGGCTGGTTAACTATTTCACTTCCAGCACATTGTTTTGCCTCTTTGAGACTGATAGCTCTAAGATATCCTTTAAAATTTGGCTCTTCCTGCACATGGTTTCTGAAGATTCCTTAACTCTTCTTTGTTGTTCTGGCGTCTTATGGGAGACTTTAACGTAAATTTTGTCAGCAACTATGTATGCGAATTACTTTTTTAATGCCTATTCTTATGATTTCATACCTTTCCTAAGAAATTGTAATATATATTCTACATTTTTAATCCAAAACATCTGTCGACAAATACAGGGCACAATAGAAAGTAAACAAATGGCCAGGGGAAAGGAACCAGTGTTGCTAGAGAAGGTAGAAGAGGGTAGCACAGGAGAGGGCACAGTGCAGCAATTACAATGTAGCAAATAAGGCGACCAGGACGGATCCGGCCGTGCCGTACATGTAGGGACATGCAAACACATACAGTAGTTAACCGTACCGGGCCATTTGCCAGTGTAAAATGTAACCAGACCACAGACAGGCACACATACACACCCACTCCCATGTCTCAGTCCAGTCCCAGGACGCGCAGCCGTACATGTATACATATTGAATAATAAACATCAAAAGGAAAATACGATAATCAATATTTGAACACATCGAGGGGTTTGCACGAGCGACGGTGGGAAGTAATTGCAGCGGAATATCACAATTGCCTCGGACGGGGGCGGTCGGATACGGGGATGATCCTATGGTCCATACGGATAGACAAAGTTGGATTAAAGCGAGATGGCCTACCGAGCCAGGCCAGTGCGACAAGGCGAGTGACGTGAAGTGAAGAGCATAAGAAAAAAAATGGAAAAAAGACCGCATCCGAAATTGCGTGACCAATGGCCATAAAATACATGAGAAAACGCACGCTGCGCTGCGGTGGCCCC
>KZ072822.1:68553-83235 GCA_002091845.1 Anopheles cracens | reverse complement strand
TGGGTTGTGCCGGGTAATCGACAAATGTCGAAAGTCTCCGACGGAGCTCGAGGATTAGGGGGGTTCAAGAGGGTGGCGTTTGGCAGGGGATGAGGGAGAGTTTGAGACTCCGCGGGAAGATTTGATAACGCACCGGTGTCGGTGTAGTGGTGAGTTGGTGATCTATGGGGAGTACAGTGCGTGACGAAGAGTTGCACCTCTGCATGCATTTGATTTTGTTTAATTTTATATCGTCTTTTATTGCTTGTTTAGACAGTTTTATATACGCGATTTGAATTATTTCGTTTTTATATTTTTATAATTATTATTTTTTTATATTTATCATTATTTAAGAGCGTGTTTTTCATGACAGAAATTTCAATTGCTTATTTTTGTTTAATTTATTTCCATCCAATTTTCGTGCGAATTCCCATGTTTTAAAAACATGCTCCAAAAAACAGCAAGCCGCGCTAAAATTCATAACCCACTGTAGATGTCGCTCCAGCTCGTGTCGCCGGCAGTGACGTGGAAACCCGCGAAACGCACGTAGGTGTAACAAAGATCGCGATAAAGCAAAGCCTGCGCACAGACTATCGAGGCCACATCACCTTGGCCAGAGTGGGACGATGCGAACGACGCAATACAACGCGCGAAAGCGAACCAAGAAGAAAAACCAACAAAACGCAACGCACCGTTTTCGTGTCGTAACTGCTCGTGGGGGGTTGCACGACCCGAGGGGGTTGCGCGGGTTGAGGAGGGAGGTGACATGTGTTTTACGTGATGAAGCTAAACACCAACACACAGCCAGGATCGTACGCGAGCGGTTACTACGGCGTCAATCATCCGCATACTCCGCGCGCGCTCGCGCTACTACGCTTCCTTTGATGCTCGAACGCCGAAAACAGTGCGGCTCGTAAAAGGCGCGTTACGCGTGTTACATGCCCCGAGCGGGGCGTTTTTCAATTTGCCCCAGCAAAGCACGCTAAAACTGCGTCCAAGCGTTCCAGGCGAGTTTATGATTATTTTCATACTGCCCAGCTTAAAGCCGACCGACACCGGGGCCGTTTCTAGCACGTTTTTGCAACCTATTTGCATAGACACTCGATACGAAGCGATCCGCGAAGGTGGCAGACCCCACGGCTGCTTGGGAAATGAGAAAAGAAAAGCAAACAACAAACACAAACTCGGCTAAGCCCGCGCCAAGCCGTCACACACACACACACACGCGCGCAAACAGACGCGGGTTTATTGAGCGTTTGCTGTCCGGCCACACGGCCTACTACGGTGGTTGCTGCCGTCGCTACTAGGCAGGCAGGAGTATGTCACAGAGACAAAAAATAAAGCCAACACCCCGTTCGGTGCAAAGGTGAGAAGGTTAAGCAGTGATCAAACTTGGGCTGTATAGCTCCTCGAGTCGGTTTGAGGGTTAAATCATCTCATTTCGTATCGAGTGGCCGTTTGTATCAGCTAGCAACGGTCGCTAAGATACGTACAAAACAGTAGCAAAACCAAGAAGCATTAAATTTAATGAAAGACTCCGAGTAAGATGGATATTAGCAATACAAAATTTAAATTTTGCATTAAAACGCTTCGCTCCTCAACCTTTCAACATCTTTCTTAGGTTATGTTGAAAACAAAACGTTGAATAAGGATATCTAGAGAGGGCTAAAACGTCCTTATTTAGCAAATTCCAACCCCAAGTTAGATTATGTTAGGTTTATTTGGTCTAAACAGTAGTACTACCAGTTATTACTAGCACTTCTCTTGTGCATTTGATAAAAGGTTTTAACAAGGTCCTCAGGATTTTACAATAAACCTTTACGGTTTGATTTAAAAGTATCGCACATTGCGTTACAGGTACTCTAACCGGAACATATGTTTCCTTTCTATGCAGGAGAAGCTAATACTAATTCAACCATTGATATTGTCGAGGATCCGGACGTTCCCAGGTATTCTCTGGAGGCTGGATGATATTTTGTTTTTAAGAATCTGACAGTCCGCTTTCCGCGGCCTTAGTGAGTCTTTATGTCTCCATGTAGGTCTTCGGAAGAATATCCATAAAAATCAAACGTGTTTTTATCAGTTTTTTATAAACTACTTGCTGTAACATTTTCATCAGCATGTTTTGCTTGTTTCAAACGAATTTCAATCTGGTTACAAAAACTCAATCGCCAAACTTCCAGTCCTGTGATATGTTATTATAATGAAACCTAAAACTGAAGAACAATCTATCTGTTGTTTTCCTGTTTGGATAAGAAGATAAAGAACATAGATAAGAAACAGAACATGTATCATGTTCAATCAAACAATGAGCCTTATTAAAAACGCCAGCCATTTGTGCCTTCAACTCCGAACCGTTCCAAAGTCGCAAAAGCTACATTTCATAGCTGCAATTTGAGCTTTGACCGCTCAAACGCATCGCTACACCAGACACCAGAGGCACCCGGCAAGGCCGGCAGGTTGTTGGCAGAGTTGTGCATCGTAAAACCGACCACCACCGTCATCTATCCGTCGTTTTACTGCTGAGCCAGTAACGGAGCCACACTCGATCTCCGACCACCGTATCAAGTGTCCGCCCTGGAGCCGAACGCCCTAGCCGCAATTGGTGATGGTTTTATTTTCCACAAGCACACGTGCACCACCAACCACACACAGCGACGACGTCATCACCTCGTGCGCTAATGAATATTTAATACTCCGCAATTGTCGCGTTACGAAATCATATCCCAAAAACCAATAAACCTGTCGATTCCGCGGTTTTTTTTTGTAATGCCCCATCGGGCGCACCGTGTCGTAAACGACCCAATGCCAAATACGCAAGCACGATTGGTGCGCATACGCGTACCGTTCGAAGGGCAAACGCGTGGAAGACACTGGCCCAAAAGCGCACAAGGATGTGCTGTCGCCCCCCGAAACGTCGCTGGAGCAGCCGAATGCAGCCGTTCAGGAAGTTCCAACTTCGATCGACTTTCTCGGCCACCCCTGAGCCGGGCTGTGTGTGTGTGTTTTCTTTCGCGAGGGTTGCACCTTCTTTTGTGTCCCATCCATTTGCGGATTGCCCGTGCGGAGGGGTTGCGCCCGGTGTAACGACCACCCGGGGCACGACCTTTATTACTGCGCGAAAAGGGGAGAGGTCCATTTTGAATGAGCTGGGATCATTTGTTTCCTTTTAATTGCGGGAACATCCTGCGCCATCTTCAACCGGTCGTGGTGGACCCGAATGCTAGTGACAATTCCACTGCAGCGAAACTGTACGTGGAGTATACTTACTTAGGTATTAATACACTGATATCTTAGATAGACCACTTCATACACTATGAAAGCGCACCTTAGTAACAGCTATTTTCTAGAAGAAGTAGAACATTATTATAACAATTTCCTGATTATATTGAGCAGTGCGTACGAAAAACAATTGTTAGCACCCATTAAAATCCATCTTGGAGTCTGTTATTTGAAAACAACTGCCCGTCATCTCAGCAGACGTCAACAACGGTCCGGTTACATCGAGTGAAACCCCAACCTAAAAGTATTTTGTTTTGAAATGGGCTGATAAACGGAAATTTCCAGCTATTGCAGCCTATAACGATGGTTTTCTGCTTAAACATATAGCCACCATCAATAAAGCGATGGTACGAGTTGTGTATCTAAATGCGAAAAACTACATTATGTTTACTGAAGATTTCCTGTTAATGTGAATATTTGGATGTATCGAAACGGTTGTTTAACAACATGTATATGTAATCAATGTGCTTTACAACTATTTCATTAACAAAGACTTAAAACATTAATTTGATAATGCAGTGGAGAGTCAACTCTAGCATTCCCAGAGAGTGCATAAGTGTTTAGAAAGTTAAAATATATGTTCTAGTGGTTTCTTTTTCGTTTGTTCAGCTTATACTGCTTATCCTGAAGCAGAAACCACACAAAAGAATCCATCATTAGTGCTATCAGTAACATCTCCATACATCTTACCAAAGGTAGTAAAGAATAATAGTGAGAAGATCAGAGAAGATTAACGACATACTTCAATTTATGGCATGTGTTCCGACGCGGCAGACGTGTTTGAGCAAATTACCTAGTATTGCCGCTAAATCTACTCCATGTTTGCCCACTAATAGCTCATATTATCTTTTTTTCCAACAGAAAAAAGATTCTTCATGATGGCTAGCCTTGGACAAAGCATTCATTATCATTCGTTGATTTATTGTTATTATTTAATAATAGTAATTTCAATTCGGTTGCTATGCTCTTTTATCGTCTATCTATTACAGATAGCCCATAAACCATAAAACAGCGTGAAGTACTCTATAGCATCGAAGAAATTTTCATAAGCTTAACAATAACACTCCCTCAAAATGGTTCCTTTGAAAAGCTAGAAAACTCAACCTTTAACTCAATCCAGCAGATAGCACCAATGTTGTTATGTTGTTGTTTGACATAGACATAGGTCGTCGAACGAGTCAATCGCATATGCGCAAGTGCGATCACGTTGGGCAACCAATTAGCGATGAGTGACGAAGGCAGCGCGTTTGCAGCAGCTCCCGGCACGCTCGCTGCACCCGCATGTCGCCGATGACGCATGGCCCCCCCTCAGACAGGCCGTTTGTGGACCCCCTCTCCTGCTCTGTTTGCAATGCAAAACGGTGGGCAGGGTGAGAAACGCAGAGGCCGACGACGCGAAAAAAAACCTTCGCCGATTTGCGCTGATTTGTAGGGGCGAGTATTTATAGCGAAGACTGAACCGACTGTCTCGCCCCGGTGCGTTTGCCAATGGCGCGACGGACTGGGGTGCTGCGGGTCGGACGAGGAATGCCCGCTGCCAAATCGGGCGATCTCGCGAAATGAGGTGACGGAAGTTTTCGCCACGTTCGACGCTCGCCACGTGTGATCAAAGTACAAATTGATACAGCCTACGATTGAATGATGGAAGAGATATGCTTTTCGAAACATTGACCGACTTTCGATGTCATTCGGAATGTAAAGCGTTAAGCATTTATTTATTGTAAAACAGTTATTGAAATGATAACAAAGTTACTACTACCTTCCGAAAATCGGATACTCCGAATTTGGAGAATTGAATAGGATACTGTCTTTTAAACAAATATCGTCACACTAGTATTAGTCTCGATTCCTCCGAAAAGTCGACTAAATCGATAGTTGTTGAGCAACATAGACTTCAGCCTTTAGATTCTTGATATTTGGTATAGAACTATCTTGTGTTTGCAAAGTTTTCAACGGTCGCTGTAAGATTTCGAGACAAAATAGTGGTTTTACTCCCAGATGAATGTTGTTTCATTTGGAAAGGAGAAGTTATGTTTGATGCCTGCCTTCTTACCATCATTTCAATTCTGAACAATATTTTCACGATTATTGTAATTATCGCATTGTATTCTACTCTTGTGAGGAAAACAACATCGTTCTTTCGTACTTGTTGTTTTCACACACCTGGTTATTGTCGGAAAGATGGTTAATCTATGGAATCTATGGGCTCTTCTTGGAGCCAACAAAAACTTACAAAACTGATTGGAAAAACTTCGATTAACTTATGTGCAAAGTAAGTAAAAGTGAATAAGAGAGTAGGAAGCATGTTCGAGAATGTGCTACTAAGTGTTTTTTTTAAGGAAATCGTACGAATAAACTCGTATCGTATCATTCAGCGTAATACATTTAGAGTAAGAAATGATGGAAGATTAGATTGTACAAGTGGATTTAGAGGATGGAAAATGAATAAAAAAAGTGGAATAGTATATTCATCTTCCATCGTAGAATGTAATAGCAGAGAATGGCTTAGGTAGTATTTGGTATTTACGATAGAATAGTAAAGAATTATGAATACGTGCTCTTATAGGAAAGGTTAATCAAATTTTCTAATTACAAAGGAAATTTCAATAGTTATTATTTTGAAATAAACGTGATGATTCTGTAAAAACCTTACCAGACCCACAGGAAGTCGGCAACACAAGAAAAGAGTCGATTTGAAGATTACAAGTTCACAAGAAGAGAGTTAACAAGATCTCCTTATCATTCAATTGCGCATTCGCCCCGTCAGAAGAAAGCTGCAAAAGTAACAAAAAAAGTTTTAATTTCGGTCACATATCCTACACAGACTCCCGCCCCAATCAAACCATTTCCATCCTCCCACCAACGGGACCTGATCTGGCTCGTCAACGATAGATAGCTCGAAATTAGGCTTTTCGGAAACTTTCCACCCAAAAACCGCATCCCTTGCATCGCATAAAAGAAAGCAAACCCTCCTCCCCAGTTCCCGGATACGGTCACCCTCGTGTCGCTTCTCTCCCTACCCCACCTCCTCTTGTCCGCAAACCGAAAAAACCAATTGGATTAGAGGAAAATGTATGCGCATTTAGATGGGCCGTATTAACTTCTTCGGACGGAGATTCGTTCGCTTTCCATTCCCTTCGTCGATGTGGGTTCCCATGTATGTGTATGTGTGTTATGGTTATGTTTTTTTTGCGCCCCAACCCCCTTCGCATTGGCTTCGAATCCGTTCCATTTTCGTTCGACGTTTTGGGCCGATGTTTTGTTGCCGCCTGTGCTCGTCCCAGCCCAAGTGCGACCAAGGGTTACGATGTTGCGTGCGTTCTGCTCCGCTTTGTGTGTGTTTTTTTGTTGTTGTCGGTTCATCCTTATTTGCTCGTTTTCTTGTGTTTGGTTTTTACGGCGGAGCTGCATAGAACATCATAATTACAGCGCGGGAAATAATCTACCACCGGTGGCGTCCGCTGCGGATCGTAACTCTATCAGCGGGAGTTGGGTTATGTTTTGCTTGGTAAACATTCGCCGGAGCAATTTTATGCTATCAATTGGAAATGATGAGTTCGGGTAATAAAGTGCCATTTACATTTCTTTTTTGTAAGACCGTTTGGGTTGGCATAACTTTAATCTACTTTCTTCTAGAATTTGAACTGAATTTTGATGGGCAAACACGTGGAATCGATGTAGCAAATAGCTATGCGCTAAATGTTTATGTGACCTGTCGAAGTAGCTATCAGACGCTTAAGGCCGGTTGAACTACAACAGGCTTATTTATCAGATGTTATTCAGAAACGAGAAAAGATAATTCCACAATGTGCATTAATGAACATTTGACTAGTGATAACCTTTTTATGGTAGCTCTAATGAGACCATAACATAACCATAAATTGCTTCTACGTCTGTATCTCCTAAGTTAGCTTGGTGAACAACAAACGAGCTTCTTTCATTCCTACAATCTGGCTCAAAAGATAATTAGCGTTTTATTGAAGTCCTACAAGCAGGAACATGAAAATCGGGCACCAAAACAGAAGAATATGAATAGGACATAGAAGAATAGGCTATAGGACTATGGCATTAAGGGCACAGTTGATGATAATTGCAATCCAATTGGACAACAAATGCTTATATTAGCCTTTCAGCTTACAGACATTCTCGTTGAAGAAGACGAAGACTCTTTTATCTAGACAGCATCTCGAGGAAGGCAGTAGATCACCATTGGAAGCTGGAAGAACCTCCCCCTAGAGCCTAAGACGCCCGACAACTCTCACCAAGCTGTCACAGTGCGGTTCCATGACGCGTCGCCTTGGACATTAATCGTCTATACCATTCATTTCCGAAGTCACACTCTCGTTGGTATTCCCGGAATGTTTGGCGAAAGGCTCGAGGAGGTTTTAGTCGGTAAAAATCCGAGAGTACCCAACGGATGGTCCCTTTGGACTCTTAGATGATCTACTCCTCGACTACTCAAAAAAGGTAGCATCTCGAGAGCCATCGCTGCTATTCAGACCTGTTTGGTGTCTATTAGGCCCAACGGGTTCTTATCGATGCATTTTTTGCTATGAAACCCTAAGGCACACACATGTAAGCAAATTCGTCTGATTAACCACTTCAAATAGTACTCCTTGACGACTCCTTTTGAAACAATTACTCTCATACTATTGTAATTACAATTCTCCTAACCAGTTCAAGATCATTTCAATTGCTGGTAATTTCAAACCCAATATTACCTCCAACATGCGCTAATGACCCGTGAAATGCAGAGAATCGTTCATTATCTAATGCAAGACTTTCTTATAACGTACATATTTTTTCTTTACGTCGATACTATAAACTATGATTTATTCTTCCCACCACACAATTACCAGCCCGTAGTCCTGCTTTCGTTTAATGTAAGTCCGTCCTCCGTGCACGTCTATCCTCCCTTCGCGCTTGATCCGATCGATCGCGCCGGGACCCGGGATCGACAGCAGGCTTTGATCTTTCGGATCGGATTGTTGTTGCGGGGCCGGGGTCGGCTTCACACGGTCGCGTCCTTTCGATTGACGATTGGCTTTCGGATTTTACGGCGGAGCTGCATAGAACATCATAATTACAGCGCGGGAAATAATCTACCACCGGTGGCGTCCGCTGCGGATCGTAACTCTATCAGCGGGAGTTGGGTTATGTTTTGCTTGGTAAACATTCGCCGGAGCAATTTTATGCTATCAATTGGAAATGATGAGTTCGGGTAATAAAGTGCCATTTACATTTCTTTTTTGTAAGACCGTTTGGGTTGGCATAACTTTAATCTACTTTCTTCTAGAATTTGAACTGAATTTTGATGGGCAAACACGTGGAATCGATGTAGCAAATAGCTATGCGCTAAATGTTTATGTGACCTGTCGAAGTAGCTATCAGACGCTTAAGGCCGGTTGAACTACAACAGGCTTATTTATCAGATGTTATTCAGAAACGAGAAAAGATAATTCCACAATGTGCATTAATGAACATTTGACTAGTGATAACCTTTTTATGGTAGCTCTAATGAGACCATAACATAACCATAAATTGTTTCTACGTTTGTATCTCCTAAGTTAGCTTGGTGAACAACAAACGAGCTTCTCTCATTCCAACAATCTGGCTCAAAAGATAATTAGCGTTTTATTGCAGTCCTACAAGCAGGAACATGAAAATCGGGCACCAAAACAGAAGAATATGAATAGGACATAGAAGAATAGGCTATAGGACTATGGCATTAAGGGCACAGTTGATGATAATTGCAATCCAATTGGACAACAAATGCTTATATTAGCCTTTCAGCTTACAGACATTCTCGTTGAAGAAGACGAAGAACCTATTATCCAAGTAGTATCTCGAGGCAGGCAGTAGATCACCATTGAAAGCTGGAAGAGCCTCATTCAGTGACCTGCGATGATCGTGAAGTTAAGACGCCCGACAACTCTCACCAAGTTGTCACAGTGCGGTTCCATGACGCGTCGCCTTTGACATTAATCGTCTATACCATTCATTACCGAAGTCACACTCTCGTTGGTATTCCCGGAATGTTTGGCGAAAGGCTCGAGGAGGTTTTAGTCGGTAAAAATCCGAGAGTACCCAACGGATGGTCCCTTTGGACTCTTAGATGATCTACTCCTCGACTACTCAAAAAAGGTAGCATCTCGAGAGCCATCGCTGCTATTCAGACCTGTTTGGTGTCTATTAGGCCCAACGGGTTCTTATCGATGCATTTTTTGCTATGAAACCCTAAGGCACACACATGTAAGCAAATTCGTCTGATTAACCACTTCAAATAGTACTCCTTGACGACTCCTTTTGAAACAATTACTCTCATACTCTTGTAATTAGCGACCGTTGCTAGCTGATACAAACGGCCACTCGATACGAAATGAGATGATTTAACCCTCAAACCGACTCGAGGAGCTATACAGCCCAAGTTTGATCACTGCTTAACCTTCTCACCTTTGCACCGAACGGGGTGTTGGCTTTATTTTTTGTCTCTGTGACATACTCCTGCCTGCCTAGTAGCGACGGCAGCAACCACCGTAGTAGGCCGTGTGGCCGGACAGCAAACGCTCAATAAACCCGCGTCTGTTTGCGCGCGTGTGTGTGTGTGTGTGACGGCTTGGCGCGGGCTTAGCCGAGTTTGTGTTTGTTGTTTGCTTTTCTTTTCTCATTTCCCAAGCAGCCGTGGGGTCTGCCACCTTCGCGGATCGCTTCGTATCGAGTGTCTATGCAAATAGGTTGCAAAAACGTGCTAGAAACGGCCCCGGTGTCGGTCGGCTTTAAGCTGGGCAGTATGAAAATAATCATAAACTCGCCTGGAACGCTTGGACGCAGTTTTAGCGTGCTTTGCTGGGGCAAATTGAATAACGCCCCGCTCGGGGATGTAACACACGTAACGCGCCTTTTACGAGCCGCACTGTTTTCGGCGTTCGAGCATCAAAGGAAGCGTAGTAGCGCGAGCGCGCGCGGAGTATGCGGATGATTGACGCCGTAGTAACCGCTCGCGTACGATCCTGGCTGTGTGTTGGTGTTTAGCTTCATCACGTAAAACACATGTCACCTCCCTCCTCAACCCGCGCAACCCCCTCGGGTCGTGCAACCCCCCACGAGCAGTTACGACACGAAAACGGTGCGTTGCGTTTTGTTGGTTTTTCTTCTTGGTTCGCTTTCGCGCGTTGTATTGCGTCGTTCGCATCGTCCCACTCTGGCCAAGGTGATGTGGCCTCGATAGTCTGTGCGCAGGCTTTGCTTTATCGCGATCTTTGTTACACCTACGTGCGTTTCGCGGGTTTCCACGTCACTGCCGGCGACACGAGCTGGAGCGACATCTACAGTGGGTTATGAATTTTAGCGCGGCTTGCTGTTTTTTGGAGCATGTTTTTAAAACATGGGAATTCGCACGAAAATTGGATGGAAATAAATTAAACAAAAATAAGCAATTGAAATTTCTGTCATGAAAAACACGCTCTTAAATGATGACAAATATTAAAAAAAAAAATAATTATAAAAATATAAAAATGAAATAATTCAAATCGCGTACATAGAAGTGTCCAAACAAGCAATAAAAGACGATATAAAATTGAACAAAATCAAACGCATGCAGTGGTGCAACTCTTCATCACGCACTGTACTCCCCATAGATCACCAACTCACCACTACACCGACACCGGTGCGTTATCAAATCTTCCCGCGGAGTCTCAAACTCTCCCTCATCCCCTGCCAAACGCCACCCTCTTGAACCCCCCTAATCCTCGAGCTCCGTCGGAGACTTTCGACATTTGTCGATTACCCGGCACAACCCAAGAGAGAGAGAGAGAGCGAGAGAGAGAAAGAGGAACGTGTCGTGGGGCCACCGCAGCGCAGCGTGCGTTTTCTCATGTATTTTATGGCCATTGGTCACGCAATTTCGGATGCGGTCTTTTTTCCATTTTTAGAGAGAGCGAGAGAGAGAAAGAGGAACGTGTCGTGGGGCCACCGCAGCGCAGCGTGCGTTTTCTCATGTATTTTATGGCCATTGGTCACGCAATTTCGGATGCGGTCTTTTTTCCATTTTTTCTCTTATGGTCTTCACTTCACGTCACTCGCCTTGTCGCACTGGCCTGGCTCGGTAGGCCATCTCGCTTTCGCCCGTGAGGCCGCTTCGAGCCGCGGCATAAATCAATCAAATCGCGCCGGGACCCGGGATCGACAGCAGGCTTTGATCTTTCGGATCGGATTGTTGTTGCGGGGCCGGGGTCGGCTTCACACGGTCGCGTCCTTTCGATTGACGATTGGCTTTCGGATTTTACGGCGGAGCTGCATAGAACATCATAATTACAGCGCGGGAAATAATCTACCACCGGTGGCGTCCGCTGCGGATCGTAACTCTATCAGCGGGAGTTGGGTTATGTTTTGCTTGGTAAACATTCGCCGGAGCAATTTTATGCTATCAATTGGAAATGATGAGTTCGGGTAATAAAGTGCCATTTACATTTCTTTTTTGTAAGACCGTTTGGGTTGGCATAACTTTAATCTACTTTCTTCTAGAATTTGAACTGAATTTTGATGGGCAAACACGTGGAATCGATGTAGCAAATAGCTATGCGCTAAATGTTTATGTGACCTGTCGAAGTAGCTATCAGACGCTTAAGGCCGGTTGAACTACAACAGGCTTATTTATCAGATGTTATTCAGAAACGAGAAAAGATAATTCCACAATGTGCATTAATGAACATTTGACTAGTGATAACCTTTTTATGGTAGCTCTAATGAGACCATAACATAACCATAAATTGTGACATGGCGTGAAAGGGCTCTCCCTCCCCCGTCAGGGAGACGTGTGAATGGAAAATGGCGCACTTGATTGCTTCGGCGGTTTTCTTCCCATCCGTTGGGGCCGGCCGTCAGTAGCACTAGATGCGTTCCACAAAACATGAATAGCGCGATGCGCGAGATGAACTTACGGGACTTGGCGATAGTGGAAGTCGTAAAAATTACCGATTTATGGTGACATTAACACAGAAGGGTTGTACTATGTTGCGCGGTACGAATGCTATTGCTCGACACAATAAAGAAGCTGGCAGAGCTGCTGGATGCTGAAAGTGGAAAGCATTGAATCAATCATACAATCCGAAACATTCGTTCGATTTTGCATGCTTTCTTCAGTTAGTAGTAACACTTCAGATGTAAGCAACATTTCCCGTGTGCTAAAAAAGGCTTCGAATGGAGGAGCCGTTCGATTACAATCGTTTTGCCCAGTGCAATTTCAATTACTTTCGTTCGTGTTTTGGAATGATTTCATATAGACAATTATTTGGAATTTGTCAGGAGCGTACAAGCTACTGGGCAATCATTCTTAGCTTAAAGTTTTCACATATTCCACAACTCAGAAGAGAATGTTTTCTTTGGAAATTTCTTTGGAACCTCTAGTCTATCTTACTGATCTTCAACAACCCAAAAGCCTTCTTTTCAGTAGACTTATAGCAACAAATTTTGAAAAAGATAATCAGGATTTTAATCCTCTGTTTCATTATTTTCCTCATATTGTGCCCTGTATTTGTCGACAGATGTTTTGGATTAAAAATGTAGAATATATATTACAATTTCTTAGGAAAGGTATGAAGCCATAAAGAATAGCCATTAAAAAGTAATTCGCATACATAGTTGCTGACAAAATTTACGTTAAAGTCTCCAATAAGACGCCAGAACAACAAAGAAGAGTTAAGGAATCTGCAGAAACCATGTGCAGGTTAGGAAGAGCCAAATTTTAAAGGATATCTTAGAGCTATCAGTCTCAAAGAGGCAAAACAATGTGCTGGAAGTGAAATAGTTATCAAGAATGGTTCTCTATGATTGTCTTTTCTTTCTTGATGAAGGTCCACCTAAGGGATCTTCACTGTATTCTGTTGAAAAAGCCAGAATCGATTGAAAATTCATTATACAGCTACTTACCATAACTATGTAGTCAGACACCGTTACACCAGAAAACCCAACAGAACTCTTCCCTTCCTTCAGCTTTCTTTCTGGTCTCTTAGGTTCCTGGCCGTGACCACTCGTAACATACGGCGCATTCGCCATTCAGTTTACCCACTCCCAGGGCCGCGTTGGTTGCATCTCGTCAACGTCATGTGCATTTAATCCAACTTTGTCTATCCGTATGGACCATAGGATCATCCCCGTATCCGACCGCCCCCGTCCGAGGCAATTGTGATATTCCACTGCAATTACTTCCCACCGTCGCTCGTGCAAACCCCCGATGTGTTCAAATATTGATTATCGTATTTTCCTTTTGATGTTTATTATTCAATATGTATACATGTACGACTGCGCGTCCTGGGACTGGACTGAGACATGGGAGTGGGTGTGTATGTGTGCCTGTCTGTGGTCTGGTTACATTTTACACTGGCAAATGGCCCGGTACGGTTAACTACTGTATGTGTTTGCATGTCCCTACATGTACGGCACGGCCGGATCCGTCCTGGTCGCCTTATTTGCTACATTGTAATTGCTGCACTGTGCCCTCTCCTGTGCTACCCTCTTCTACCTTCTCTAGCAGCACTGGTTCCTTTCCCCTGGCCATTTGTTTACTTTCGCTTCTTTTCGCCACTTCGTGCTGACGTCCATTTCGACTACTTTCGTTTATGTTTCCTCTCTTTCTCTGTTTGTTTCTCGCTTTGTCTAGTTCTATCATGTGCCATGTGCCGTGTGCGAGAGTCGCGTCCAGCCTACTTCAATTAACCAATTTGCTTTGCCGATCGTTTGCACCGACCGTTTCTACCTACCCTGAGTGGATATATCATAATATCAGTAATCAGTTAGTTGCATGATGGACACGCTTCTCGCGTGCCCGGCGCATTATGTTATGCTCCATTTCACCACAGACACACACTAAGTATTGCACTAAAACGCTAAAACACACTAGCCTCTAGGTTTTTGTTTGTTTTTTTTTTTGTTCACATTCATCTACTACCGTAGCTTAAAACAAAAACATAAGAACGATTATATATCTTTTTGTACTGTTTTGGACAGTGAAACAAGAAGCAGCTCAAGCAAAGAGAGATAAAAGCAACACAAAACAAACGAGAAACTATTGTACTGATTACTTTTTTTACACCTTTTTCACCTCTTTTTGAAACTAGTCTATAATAATAAATAAAACAAACGTTTGACGTCCCTAAACGGCGAAACATATTTGCAAGGTGTTGTAGAAAGAGAAAGAATGCGAATATCTGAACATGTCAAGCGTTCCGAATATCATTCCACTTTAAAGATAACACCAATGCATATCGTACATCCATGCGCCGTTCGAATCGTGGCGATAATCGAACGCCGAGAAGATCGTCAATTACTGCGGGCATAAACCCGTTCCCGATCTGCATGCTGGCTGCAATCATCTCGTACAATAAATGAAATTCTTCTTCTTCTTCGCGTCGCCTTTCACCGTAC
>KZ072822.1:32521-59208 GCA_002091845.1 Anopheles cracens | reverse complement strand
GGAATGCTTACAACATGGAAGTAGTGGTTCAAAGTTCCAACATCATTCTAATGTTCTGTTAGTCACTGTACGCTTCGATTTCGATTTCTCATGATGCCTCATGCTCCATCCACGAAACCTGGTCGCACGTTGTTGATTCGCCACTTGAAGTCCTTCAGTGCCAATCCGGGCTGCTGTAGGGCCGTGGCCGGTTCTCTTCTTCCCGGGAGTCGTTCTCGCCCGCTTACGGGCCAGATTGAACCGTGTGTTCCGGAGCAGAAGAGCAAGCAGAACAGCAAAAAGGGCGCAAAAAACACACACACGTGCGCGCACCCCCAGACCCGGGCTTCTTATCGCTGCCGGTGAGAGCGTGTGCGAAGCGAAACCTTGCGCTCATGCGGACCGAATCGCGTTTATTTCCTTTTTACGCCTGCAGCATTCCGGATGGTTGCTGGTTCGGTTGCTTTCGGACCTTGCGGTGAATGATTTATACTCCCCGCCTGGTATTATTAAACCCTGAACTTTCTTGGAGGTTAGTTGTGGCAGTGTTTCCAACATTTCTTCCACTTCCTGTGCTTTTGGTGGGTATTTTTATAGTTTAACTAACGTTCTTTACAACCACTTACGCGCTTGTAGTCGAAGCAGTACGCGACATCCATCAGCGTGAAGTCGTGCGGTAGGATCTCGTCCTCGTAGATAATTTCCACCCGTATGTTGTCCGAGCCGACCTGCAGCCCGTTCTTCGTGAGGATGAATTTGTACAGATGGTGCACGGTGACGGCGGCCGGACACTGCAGGTAGGTGATCGGAAGCTGCGCGCTGCCTGCACTGTGCTCCGCCAGCGTGTCTGCATGGTACTCCAGCGACAAACTAAGGAAAAACGAAAGAACAACGAGTTCTTTTTAATGTATGCTTTCTTGGAAGAATTGAAGCTATTCCAACATCGAATAAGATCGATCAGATATACGCTATACATCTCAAAGTAGGCTGTGTTGCAGTACAATAGCCAATGAAACCTACCTGACTGGTTCGTCCGGGGAGAAGAAGTTCTGATCATCCAGCAGCTGATACGTTCCCTGCACGGCTGGATCATCCTCGTCCGACGGTACGATGGTACTCGATATCGACGCGTAGAACTGAACTATTCTTTGGTTTTCTGATTTGTGCAGCCCCGGAACTAGCTTGTACACTAGAGCGGAAAGAGTACGATCGGGCCTAGGGAAGATGAGACGAAAATAAAGAGTGTGTTACACGAGTAAAGTAGAGCCTTTGCAAAAGAACCAACGCGACCACGACTAGCCAGACACTACTCCCCCCAACTACGCCCCCGCAACAAAGTGCGATGGCGTCTGCGCGCGAGGGTCTCGGCAAGTATTGCAGCAGCATTCGCCTGCAGACAAAGACTGTCGGTACAGTGGCACGTTCTCGTAACAAATACATTTTTGATACGGTTTTATCGCAAAAACCTACCCTGCGAACTGAACCCTCTATTAGTTTCGCTTCAAAAATTGATCACACCGACAACAGACGTCGGTCTCCCGTTGCGTTGCCATGACAAACTCCCCATCCTACCCCCAGTGCATCGAGAATGGGCCCCAGATAAGGGTGCGCGCGCACTCTCCCGCGCGTACTACGTACGGTTACAGCCCCGTGCCCATAATTACCTTAAATTAGCGACCGTAATGGGTTTGCTGTTGTAGGACTTGCATCTGGGACAGTACTTGTTGCACTCGAGGTATTTCACGATGCACGATCGGCAGACTGTTCGGGAGAGAGAGGGAGAGAGGAAGAAATGAAGAAAAACAAAGAGAAACACGAGGTTGAGTATGTATTGTTGCTTGTGAATGAGGTTCGATAGGTGGTAAGAAGATGTCTCCTGAAGTACTGAAGAAGAAACGAAAATGTGAATGTGTAGGAATGGTGAAACTTATCTAAGACTACGAAGAAAGCGTATTCTAATGTTAGTGAGTGATACATGCATTTTGCGATAGCTTGTTTACTCAAGTGTCACGTACTGCAAATATTAATCGCGAGCCACACATGTGAGTCATTTCTAGACGTTTATTTTTCAATCGATTACTTACTCATTTGTCCATCACAAATGGCAACCCAAAATCCCTATTCAACACCATCTAATCGCAGCCATCAACAAGAGGCACGCATTCGCATTCGCGTAATTCGAAACGCCGTCTCGCGAAACGGCAGACGCAAGCAAGTGTGACAGTCAATCTTCGCCCAACGCCTGGCAAGGCCTTTTTTGTTTTATTTCTAACCTCTCTCCCTCTTGGCTGCAGTTTGTTGTGACAGCTACGTACTGTTCAATCATCGCCTACTACACACTACCACCACCACCACTACTCGATGATGAAACGGCGTGTTTGACAGATGCTCCGCTCGGTGCGCCAAACGTCACACGGTCGACGTTTGCTCTGTTTGCTTGAGCTAAGCACCAAAACCCCGAACAAAGCTAGAACAGAGCGGGCGTCTTGTTGCGTTGTCGCTATCGTCTCATGCTGCCGTGCCGGCCAGCGCCTGTCAAAACCGATCAACGGGTGAGGTGTGATAATAATCACTTCACGCTGTGTTGGCTTTAATCTCTTATTCTCGCTCTCTCCCTTTGTCGCTTTTGCCGCGGGCGGACTTTATTCCTTCCTCTTGTTCCGGCGTGTTCCGTGTGGGAGTTTTCGGTTCTGTTTGTCTTTGATTAGGGTCCGGCTTTAAGTTGTTTGTTTTAATTTACAGATAGTGTTGCGCGCTAATCCAATTTCGTTATGTAATTCGTTCGCTTCGCTTCGACTGCTGGGCTGGTTCTCCAAGTACAGCAGAGGAAAGAAAACGATCGATTCGTTTGTGGAGCACACAATATCCACGACAGACTAGGTGACCATTCGAACTAGAGCTAGAGTTATGACTAGAAGTTCGACTTGCGTATCTTATCGCGCTTTGATCTGTGCCGGTGAAAAGCGCAAACCCGGACCGGACTTCTCCAGCGTGTGCGGAACCACCATAAAAGGCTCTCGGGTCACACGCTAGCAACAAACCGTAACGCACCGCACCTCCGCACCAGTGTCCAGAGTTCAAAGTTTTTATGCGAAACGCGCATCGTTTTTCATGGATTTTCCGCACCATTCCCAGAAAAAGCAGCCACCGTTTGCTGGTAGAGTTTTGTCTTCCTTTTTTGTTATTTCCTGTTCCTGATGCTCGCTCTCCTTCTGTCTCGTTCCTGCTCGCATAGGTAGAAAAACCTTTCACGAATCGCTTTCCCGGCGAACAGAGCGGGCCGTGAAAAACTGTCCGAAGCAGCGACGTCGGAGCACCAACTTTATTTCGCTTCTTTTGGACTGGCAAATAGAAAAAAAACACACACACACACACTAGCGCTAGAGAAGATTAACAGCATCCCAACGCGGGCGTAGTCGTCATCGTCAGCTAAGGTTCTGGGTGCGTGGTGTGAGCGAAAGAATTGCTTCCGCCCGACGGAAGGTTAAAGGTAGTTCTGGAGCACGATTTTTTGGACAAACTTTGGACGTTCGGTAATAAACTGCGTTGCGAAACTGTGAGCAGGCTGAGCTGTCCAAGTGGCGATTAGCAGGATGTGGACGGGATTAGCTTTCACATGAACAAACGAAACCCCGATTTGAGAAGGTGTTGGAAGAAGTTTTCATTCGCCGCGGCTCGAAAAAAGGCATTCTTTGTGCAAATTTGCAGACAAAAACAGCCGTTCTGCGGCAATGACAAGCAACTTTATAAATTATTCTACGCAACGACGTGCCACCGACATGCAAGCTCACAGCGCGCTTAACCTTTCTGCCACGGCAGCTCAACTCATCCAAGCATAACTAGACTAAACAAAAACCGTGCCAAATCCGGCCAAGCCGTGGCCAAGATCCAGCATGGGTTGGCTGCGAGTACAATGACTTTTCCACTTCTCCTCACACGCACACACACACATAGCTGGTGTCACGAGAGCCGTGGCCTCACGTGAGAAGTCGCGATCTACATTTCCAAAACGACAAAATAATTGTCCCATTACGGGACGTCGCGGTACGGTTGTTGTCCACACCGGGCGGATGTGCGGAAGCTTTAGCTAGCGAACTACACATCCAACCTTTATCTGGAGTCATGCGACTATACAAGACCGGAAATGTGAGCGTTCAAGTTGGCAAAACATGCCAGTAGCAAGCGGTGGAGTTGAAGGTAAAATTGAAGCGAGATTCTGCTTGCGAAACACTCTCCTCGGGAGCGTGAAACAATTGCGTCGCTGCCAATCAAGCATAATAAATAAACAAATAAAACCGTGCCACGTTCTCACGGCTCCCAACCAGCCACCCAGGCAATGTAGAGATAATCCCGAGCCGAAAATGGTTTATGAGTCATCGAATGCAGCAGATGATTAAATTATGTGTTTACATCAACCTTCCAGCGGCAGTTGCTTCATCAACTTCATCACAAAATTCGTTTATCATGGTCCCATGGTACAGCAGGGCGCCTGAACGTAACGTAACGTAACGTAAACACACATTCCACACCGAAAGAAGCAACATTTGGCGCATGTGGATGAGTACTTAAGTTGTTCATCCTTATTGGAGCGATCGAAGCAAATAACCCGGGCCCGGGACGGAGCTGTATCGGAAATGTTTCCCTCTCCAACGTACGCGCACGATAGCAGTGGGTAACCATAAATTTGCTTAAATTAGATAGAAGCCAGCGAGCAGCGAGCAAGCATCGGCAGCTCGGTTGCTTCTGTTTGTGTTTTTATTTTTTTTTCCTCAATTCGATTTTGGCACTTGTTCGCGTTCGGCGTGCCGTTTCGTAACCAGAATGTTACCATCAGTTTCTACCCCCTGGGGGGAGAAGAGCGATGACGAGCGGCGGCCGCTCATTAATTAATCGTCAGCCTCGGACCAATAAAAGTGTTCCGAGCCGCGAGATCGGATCGGGTCGGGTACGGTGGTTTCGGCTCGGGATTGAGCAAGAGCAAGAGCTGTAGGCCACGTTTGGAAGATGTTGAAAATGCAAAGCAGTGGAAACGGTGGGCGAAAGAAAAATGAAACGGATAAAAGTAACACATGCGCAAACAAATAGAAACATGATTAAACACTGAAGTTAATTAAAATGTATTTGGAAGCGAAAAGAAAATGTGCAAATTGTGTTGTGGTTGAGAAGAGTTTTAAAAGCATTATATAGTTACCGTTTTTATCGTCTTTCCGGTACCGTTTCGAATGCTACGCTCGTTCTGTTGTTTTGTTTTTGTGTCGGGTCGCTTTTATCGAAGATGTTTTGCATTTTTCTATCGTTCTTTTTTCCACTTTAATTGTTCATTATAATGAGTTTTGTTGTTTTAATTAAGAATACGCTTTTTTGTATTGTTCTTATCGGGTATTGTTAAAAGAAAATAGGATGCTTGAGAGTGTTCAACTAATTTATTACTTTGATGATTTCACAACATAAAGTTTGATATTTTTTAATTTTAAAGTTTCTATTGCGCATGAATACTTTTCTTACGTTACAAGCTTAGGTCTAGATGTTATCCATATTTTAGTTGTTGTTATGATGTTGTAATGATATTTTACTAAATTGGAGGACTCTCTGAGAAACATATGGCTGTGAGAAATGTATGTCTGAAAAATGTTCTACTCCTTTCCCATAAGAAGCCAAATGTGCGAAAAACTTGAACATCTTGATCACATGAACATCAAATCAAGATCATACGTTCCTACATTGTTTTATGCAATACTACCTGAATCTATCTTTGTCGTCAAATGATGCTGTTGCCTTATCGAGTTATACTTTAACTTATCTGAGAAATGTTAAGATATGGTATGATATGACATGATATGATATGATATGCTTAGATATGTCTAGAAATTAGCTCATGAAGATAGGCAGCTGCATCTGAAGAATAATTCTTTTGAAAGCACTCAGTTACAATCATGAAACGTTTCATTTCACACAAACTAAGGGGTTTCATTCTGTTCAGAAATCAACTTCTCCGAACCTATTATTGCACAGATAAGACATTCAATCCCATCTACAACGTCTCGTTGAAAGCGAGAATGTTGGGCACAAGCAACGAGAATCTTCCAACTACAAGTGACTGTGTTTAAAATTCGTACGGTGCGATCCCTTTAAAATTGGTTCCGATCCCTCCTTCTCTTCGGCGTTTTCACAACAAAAAGAAGGAGCAAAAAAACCCGTCCCAACCACGTGACGGCGTCGAAGTTGGCCTCGTCTTCGCACACATCGAAACCGCGGCGAGTCACCACGGCGTAACGCTGACAACCGGTTGAGTGATTTCTTGAGCGTGTTCACAACGACCACCACCACCACCACCACCACCATCATCACCGCCGAAGAGGGCTTCTATTATTCTATTATTCTAATTTCCGTCCCCGTCGCGGGTATTCCTCGAGGAGTCCATCCATCGAGCGAGGTTTTCGTGTGCGCGCCGGTTCTATTTGTACAAATTATTACGATGTTTTTCGTCCGGCCCACGGATGAAGCGATCCCACACACACCCGCTCGGCCCGCTGATAACTAGTACAAACAACACCGGGTCGGCAGCAAACGAGTCAAAACATTCCAGAGAATTCGGTAGAGAACTTGGGACCGAATGTTTGACAAATCCATTCCCGAGAGGAACGGTAGAACAAAGCAGGCGAAGCATATGGTTTGCGGGGTTGAAAGGCGAACGAGATTGCGCCACATTTATCTTCTGGAAGGGTGTACGTGTGTGTGTGTGTGTGTGTCTTCCCAACAAAACCCAAACTGCCAATAGCGCCCTCTGCTTACCTCCGTCAGGCTTTGGGCGACACTTTCCCACTTTTAAGCAAGCCGGGTGTCAAAATCTCAATCATACCGCAAGGAAGCACCCGGCCAGCTGCCTTACGGGGCTCCGAGGGTTGTGGCCGAAGACGCTGCCATCGGCTGGCATCTTATTGCGTGTTGAAATATCGTCTCACCGTACCGAGCGCCGTTCAAAGGACTGCAAGGATCAGACGCGGGAACATGGAATTGCGCGCAGAAGGATATCACATCCCTTCTCTCTCTCTTGCGCACTTTCGGCTCATGAGCTAGGAAAATCCCTTCTTTAGAGCCAGGTCGCTCGCTAAACCCTCCGGGCGCCGGGAGTGCAAATTCTGTTGGTGCCGGCCCCTACCGCGGTACCTCGCGTGGCGTCCGGTCGTAAACACCGAGATTTACCACGTGGTGACCCTTATCACCAGGCTGTGGATGCGGCTGGACCGAACACTTTATTAGATCAAATCTATTAAAGATATATGATTGCCGGAGTGTGGGTGTGTGCATGTGTGTGTACTGGCGACGAGTTCCTCGATTCCTCTCCAGGGAGTGCTTTCCTTGCACATTCCTAACAAACGACCGGAGGGCAGACAAAAAAACAGCTCCGGAATCGTTAAATAAGATAAATGCTTAGAAATCGAAAATCAGTGTGCAATTCGATACGACCGTCCGGAGCCGGATCATCTTTCCTGTGGTTCATCTTTCCTGTGGAAAACAGGGGATTTGCGAGAACTTTTTTATATCTTCCGCCATTACAGCGACAGAGCGGTCAGAGCAGCGCCATCCGGTGTGTGGAAGCGATAAAGAAAACCGAATTACGGACTGTCCGTAGGGCCGGACCGGACAGTTCACACCTTCACGTCTCCCTTCGTGTCCTTGTGTGCTTGTGGTGCGTCCTGTGTGCCAAATTCAATATCAATGTTTTATGGTTTGTTGACTCAACATTTGCAAACCACATCCAAACCCGTCGGATTTGGTTCCTCTGGACATTCTTCAAGAAATGCATCTACTCCGATTCGATTCTTTTGATTTGTGTGACATTTCTCTGTCACATTTCGGTGACTTTGCCAGCTTGCCACTCTGATTAGCATCCCGATTCGAACTGTTTACATTGAAAACCGCGCACGAGATTAGATAAAGGTGCGTTTCGAGATAATGAAACCAATCGCGAGGTTCTTGAAGTTCTTGAAGTTCTTCTGGTCCCTGTTCGGAAGGCACGAGACTTGCGGAGTAAGACCGCCAGCCGCGGGTGATGATATGGTCGTAAACCTCAAACCCATAACCCCATTTATGGGTTTTCGTCGCTTCAACCCGTTCTCCGGGAAACCGAAACGGGGTGCTAAATTTGACTGCAGCCATTTCTGTCATTAATTTATTCCTTGTCGGAGAGCCGGTCGCCATAAATCGAAGGATATCGGCAAGAACTTGATTGATACTACACCGAGGCCTTTGTGTCATACCAGGTAGTAAAAGGAGATTTAAAATTTGGAAAAAATACATCCAGGAATCAAATTTAAATTCTTCTTATCATAAATTGAAGCGTTGAAGCGAATTGGTGTTGGAAAGCGAACGAACGAATCACTTCACCAGTTCAAGAGTGTGGCGAGCAGGCTGTTAATGTTTATCTCACACTCGTTTATGATTTATCGCCGCTTTGAATCGTCCATTTTTAGTACAGACCACGTGGCGGAACAGAGCACGGGAGTCTTCCGTGTGGAGCAGATGGATGGGACAGAGCACGAAAGCAAACAGCGTGCACGAAAGACACCAGGAGAAGGTACAATAGAACATGTCACAGGGGTATTAATTTTGTTAAGTTTTTGTTCGAAAAACCACGTAACATTTTGGCACGCATAAGCACTTCCCGCAAATGATTAGTACCGCGTTTCGTGAACGAACGCAGCAAAACACTTCACATGCGCGGCACATGTGCCGGTGGTG
Organism: Anopheles cracens; assembly: GCA_002091845.1. NCBI lineage: Eukaryota > Metazoa > Arthropoda > Insecta > Diptera > Culicidae > Anopheles > Anopheles cracens. The sequence goes on along the minus strand of KZ072822.1, from coordinate 50,487 downwards.
GGTTTTATGTCCACCAACGTGGGGTTTTATGTCGCACCAGCCGCGCATCGAAGCGGAGTGACAAAAAAGCAGCTTCGGTTTGATGATAGCTCGCGCACCGAATTACTTTATGAGCAATAAAACCCTGGGAGGGGTCCCGGCTCATCCATTCGCCACCGTTTGATACTCTCCTTTGTCTGTTTTTCGCTCAAATTCTTTCTAATGTAATCGCACCAATTATGCCGTATTCTTCGGAGCACGCGGAGCAGGAATTTTTACAACTTTATACCGAAAAAAGCGCATACCGTGCCACCGACAAATCGTGGAATGAATTGATTCGGTGTTCGGTAAACTCGTCGTTATCAATTATTCAGCTCCTGGCGGGCTCTGCCAGCGGTCTTACAAACTATCGGCTCTCGACCGGTTCGAAGGATTAAACAGGAAGAGCCTGAACTGGGCTGCTGCTGCTGCTGGAGGCAATCGATATTTTATTGGCTTTCCGGTTATGCAAAATCATAAAAGTGGTCATTCGTGTACCGCATGCGCCTGCTCGGTTCTGTTTTCGGAAAGGGGGAGCGAAGCGGTACAGGGGCACAACATATTTATGCTCCCCCGCACGGTGATCCCCACTCATATGAGAGTGCTATAAGAGGACGGCCCGTAAAGTGGAAATGTTTGTCAAAAGAGAATACGGAAGGTTTGTAGTGTTTTCAATCGCTTCAAAATGGTTGAAATGAAAGTGTTTATTAGGTACTTAGTTAAATAACTACAATTAAGAATAGACTGTTAAAAAAAGAAGCATATAAAAAGCTACCTGTTATACTAGAACTTCCCAAACAGCCAGGAACTTATCCCGAACTGTCTAACATATCCTACCAAACCCATAGATCTTTTAATCATGCTCTAATGAACGTTCGAATTTAGAGAGAGGGGATGCAAATGAGTGTTAGGTATGCACCCTCGGGAAAATGGTTCAACTACGGGTTTGGAAAAGTTTTAGTACAGGGGATGAGATGTTTGGAAGATTTTAAATATGGAATACCATTTCAAAAATATTGCCTTTAAGGATATTTTTAAACATTTATCTTCTTTATTCTACTACAAATTCTCTATATATTTTTGATGCTAATTCATGCACTACAACTACTTCTTATTGCTTGAATGTTGAAAAACACCCTCAAAGGTGTTAGATTTCTTGTTGTGCATTGCATTCCGTCTACAAAACAAATCATATCCAATTTTTGAGCCAATAAAAAACGCCCGAAATGAGCATGCGGATGCGATTGTGCAAACAACAACGGGCAACAAATTCTTAATTAAATTTTAAACACCGCTCTCCCCCAGTTCGGAAGAATGCTGATGAGCAGAGCCACCCTCAAATACTCACATGCATGCAGACAGTCGTTGACGCTGGTGGCCTCGACCAGGTAGCCGTTGCAGAGGGTGCAAGTTATGCCGTCGTTGAAGTCCTTGACGTGCCGCCGGCTGCCGGCCGTGGCCGAGCCGCGCATCCGTACGCGTTCCGGCTCGTGCATCATCAGGCCCGCCATCGGCAGGGCGGGCGAGGTCGAGGTGGAGGAGGCCGAGGGTGATCGCGTACTGCCGCGCCCGGTGCTGCCGGCGTCCACCGGTGGCACGACCAGGCTCGCCGTGCGCGAATCCTTGAGGGTGGATCGGATCGCGGCACCTCCACCCACCTCACCACCTCCCCCGCCGCTTATCATCGCTGCAGCACTTGTCATTCCCGGCGCGTTTGGGAAGCGTTTGGTCCGTCCACCACACCCGTCACGGCGTACGACGGCGTGGTTTCGTAATCCTTTTGCCTCCGTGTAATCCTTATTATTCCTTGGGGTGTTTGGTACGGTGCAGTGGAATTGCACTGCTCATACAGATGATTCAGTCACAAACACACGCGCGCACACACACGTTCACAGATACGTACACAGCGAATGGCTGACACTAGGCACCGAGCGTGGTTTATGGGCTCGTCATATTTTCCACTGTTGAGGAATTATCCACCCTATTGGGTTTGTTTAAAACTCGTTCTGATGTATTCTACACTGAAACCGTCAAGAAAGGAAGATAATTGTATGTTAAACTTTGTTTGATGTTTGCTAGTTAAGAAGTTTTAAGACTTGAGTGATTTTTAATAAAAGTTTTTTTTGTGTAAATACAGACACTTATGGGACTAATAAGAAATTATTTTTGTATTTATGTAAGCCATAAATAATGAAATAACCGAAATTATGGATAATAATTAATAAGGAGTAGTAAAATAACAAAAGAGTGAAACATAGTGACGATAAGAATCATTAATAAAAAGAGAAAAAAAGGAAAATATGAATAAAAAAATATGATAATCGATAACTCAAACCAATAAGTTATAAAGTCAAACCAAACAAACCACAAAACGAAGCACTCGCATAGAAAACAACGAGCAATGCAGACGAAAAACAGAGAAATAAAACCAACTCTATCGAAAACAGTTCCATCGCGAAGCAGCACAAACAGCAGCAAAGCAGTGTTGATGAAAACAAAACAAAACCCTGCCGTGCCGTGTGCGAAGCGAACGTCAAGAGAAAGTTCGCTCCCACTCTCTCCATCCCATCGGCGCTCTCACGCGCTCTCGCTCTCTCTCTCTCGCGCGCGCTCCGCGAACGTTGTTGGCCTAAAAGTGTTCGCATTTTTTTTTACTACCCCTTCGCACCCCGTACGCCACCCCACCCCAACCCACACACCTCCTAACCAGTGTTGTGGAGAAAAAAAAAGTTTGATTTCCAATCATTATGCGGGATGAGAGTTTTGTTTTGAAAGGTGTTGTTGTTTCAATTCGGTCGCTCCAGCAGCCCCTTCGCGTGAGGTTGCAGGTTTTTGGGGGTGAGCAGCGACACACACAAATAAAAAAAAATGTGGTGAGAAAGTGTGTGGAGCGCTGTCAGCCTCCCCGATTCAGTGGGTGGGCCACACGAGCAAACAGTGGAGCCGTCCGATGCTGCCGTGTTGCTGCCGTGTTGCTGCTGCTGCTGTTGCTGTCGTTTGCAGAGCGCGCTCACCAATACCAGCGCGCGAGAGTGGCATTAAAAGACGGCCAAGAGTGAAAAACCAGCGCCTGCTAGGAATGCGTACGCTTACAACCTCGCACGGTGTGTGCTCAAAGCATTACGATACAGGCGGATTGTGCGCCAGGGAGTTTTCTACTTACCACACTCATACACACAAACAGATTACACGGTGCTGTCTGTAGTAACCTTCCTCCACACACCGATGCTGACACACGCGGGCGCTCGTGCGCACACAACACTCACACTGAGGAAATCGCACCCCTAAGCCCGCGCACACACACGCACGCGTGCGCTCGCATACACACGGGCGCACACAACTGCCCCGAAACGGCACACCGTGCGCGCGGGAGCGAAAGAGAGGGACCGAGTGGTCGCACTCACACACTGGCGTTCCGCGCCCCTTTCCACAGCAGCCACCCTTCCGGGCCGTGAGCAGCCACCCCTCTCGACGTCGCCTGACGCTTCGAAATGGCGCTGCGGGTTTCTCCCGCGTTCAGAGCACTGCACGCAAGCCGACAACAGACTACGCAAGCCGACACGAGACTGACGGCGCGACCGCCACGGACCGAGCGCAAGAGCCCTCGCTCGCGAGCGAGCGCGAGTGCGATGGCGATGCTGCTGACGATGACGCTCGATGATGGCGATGGAGATCGTTCGCGGGCCCGAGCGCCACCCGAACGCGTGATAACGGGGCCCTGCCCGAGCGCGTCGATGTCTCGCCGCACGGGGGTCCCAGCGGAACTGCGCAGACGCACCACGCCGCACCGCGTGATCTCCGCCGTTCGCCAGCCACACCGCGGACCGGAGCGGAACGAGAGCGAACGAAGGCGGCGAACGGGAGAAGAAAAAAAAACCCAACCCAATCCACACGGGTTTCGAGCGGATGGGATCGGGGTCGGGGGAGGAGAGAGAGGAGGCCCTCCTCCTCTCCCTCTCCCGTGGCATAAATGGTGGCGCAGTGCGTTTCCCTCACGAACCTACAGCCTACAGCCTCTGGGAGGGAAATTTTCCCTTCCAGTCTCGAGCAAACCGAGTGCGAACGAACCCGGAGCTGGCGGCTGCAGGAAAAACAGAGATGGAAAACCAAGCTGGGATGGGAAAATCGATAAACACGAAGCGGAAAAACACGACACGAGCACGGCATTCGGCGCTCGGGGCCGTGTGGAAAATTTCGTGCACAACTTTTCACGAAAACCCCCGTGAAAGCGCTGCTTTCGTATGAAAAATCGTTTCCTGCTTTCTTTTCCGATCAAAGCAGGCCCAAGCAGCAAGCCCGGATAATACGACGCCATCCTTTTATGGCCTGCTCCCGTGCAAGATGAAAGGTGGACAGATTTCCACGGGCGCGCGCGTCTTCGGGTTCGATCAATTTTTTGGGCTCGAGGCTCATGCCGTGTGTTTGTGAGCCCGCCGTCCTCTCGAGCCCTTAGAAGGCACACACGCACCTCTCACAAACACACACACCGAGAAACGAGAGGAAAAAAACCAACCATAGCAAGGAAAGAACGGGCCCGATTAATATTCACCCTGCTGCTCCCGGTGCGAGAAACAAAACCGGAAACCCCGGCCGAATGATGGTTTTTGTTCCTTTCGGTTCGCTGCCACGTACCGGGTGGCTTGGGTCGATTAGGGTGCGATTGACACCTGCACGGGCACGCTGCACGTCGACCAGGACGCCATTTTTCCGGCGTGCAGCTTTACGAAACCGACGCGTAAAGGAAAATGGGAAAGAATGGGTGAGTTTTTGTTTCGTGGGGATAGTTAATTTTGTTCGCTAGCAGGAAGGGACAGTTCGGCTTCGTGCTGTGTTTGGCAACTTTAATGAAGGACGAAGTTTTAACGTGCATAATATGATGATAAACGGTGGAAATAAGTTCAATAAAATGTTAGATTTATAGGCAGTTCTGGCATCAGTTTAGAAATAGCTCAAATAGTAGGGCAAAGATCCTTTTTTGATGGCAGATTTTTACGCATTTCAACGATTGGAATGCAATACGTTTGAAATTGTAAATACAAACGATGTTTTGAGCTGCAAAATGTCTAAATTTCTTCATTTTCCTGACTGTCGTACACAGTTTTCGTTTCATAACCTCATAGATTCGTTTCGTTTCAACAAAACTGAATTATTTGTTGTATTACTGTATGGGTTGTTTCATTGCACTGTTCACAGTATTTGTTAGTATCTGTAGAAATTAAAGTGCATACAATTTTCGAAGAAAATCTGACTATCTAGAAGAGTAATTGTGAATCGTTCATTACATGGATACTTATTCTATCTATTGTCCTTTGCTATTATCGTAAGTAATCTTCCAATAAGTTCTTTTGCATTAGCCAAGCGAGACTACAAGACGAAAAAAGTACATAATGAACAGTTTTCAATTGTTTTCAGGACTGACAATAAAAACATAAAGGAACAGAGCAGTGATTTTATAAGTAAGTTACATAAAATCATAATTATTTCCAATACAGATGCGAAAGATTCTGTTTGATTTTGTGAAGCCATTTCCCAAAAACTAAAAAAATATATTATTAAATGGTTTAAAAATTGAAACGATGAGTCAGTCCGGGAGGGTTTTTATTCGTAGGATTCGTAGGCCGAGTCTTATTTCAAAACCTTGTTATAGAATGTCTTTTTTAATATACCGTGCTGTAGACAAACTCATCAGTTTGGTCGAAAAGTATACTGAAGCCTTCAAATTCGTGTGACTTTAGATGATAAGATAAATAGATTTCGTAGTAACTAGCTGTTTTTCATAATAAATGCACACAGTTTTGTCATGTCTAATCTGATAAGGCTGTCTATATTGTTACCTTCTTTTCCGAAGGCCAATTAAATCGAACAAACTTTATCTTTACTTTCTTGCTTTCGATATGCAGTCCGGCTCAGTCTATTCTAATTACTGTAGTCTTCAGATCGTTTTCAACACGTACGTATTTTGAACTGTACTGGCTGCAACAATTCGTACCGAAAGTATTCGGGCCGACAATAAAGAGTTATTGGTGTTAAGGTGTGTTAGTTGTTGATCTAAATTTGTGTGATTTCAGTGGGTAGCTTTGTATTCATCTATGTTGACACTACAGTATCTTTTCATTTGGCATGTCTCACTGTCTTTCTCTTGGAATTTGGAACCAATTAGGATGTTTGAAGACGTGAGATACGGAGAGATGATGTCGCTGATCATCTCTGTTTAGGTGTTTGATGAGTGAGATGATGTCATATCTCTATCCACGATGCGATAGCTTCAAATAGTCCTATTCTTCTAATGTCACAGAATATGTAATGGGAATCCTGTACCGAAGAAAGCTTCTTAAACCAACTAAAAATATAGAAGATACCTCCGATATTGTGTGAATATTCTCACGAATCTACGTAAACGGTCACATTTACACGGTCGCAAGTCACATTTACGCTTCAATTCAATTATTTTTTACGGTGGAGTCTAGGAGTATTTCAGTTTAATATCTCTAATATGTTTAATATCTCATAGTTTAATATCTCACAATAAACAATATTATCAAACAAATAGGAAAATCTATAACCAATAGCAATCATTATACCGATTATTCTCGAAACAAACGCAAAACATCCACTCATTCAACCCACTCTAGAACAAACCCATCCCCAGTTGATAGCCCAAAACCCATCCGCTCGATAAAAATGCGGAACAGAGCAGACCAAAACAGATAATACATTTGGCTAGAACTGTTCACTCCCATTATGCTTAAAATGATTCTAGAATACATTGACTTGGCTTGGCATGGTTGATGTGTTGCTTCATTGACTCAACAACCTATAAAAGGCTGTACAACCTGCTATTTCTATCTTGGGGTGGTCCTATGTTTGAGAAGTTTTATTATTCACTATGAATGGTCTATTCTTGGTATACAATCTTGAAGCTAATAATGGCACTTCGGCCATTGGTATAATTTTATATCACTAGAAGATTTAATAGTTTTATTTGCTCACAGGTAGCTTTGTCTAGGGTATCATAAGAGCCAAAACGGGTGAATCATCAAAAATCTTCCTTTTGAGAATAACATTCTGTATTTGCAATGAAATGATTTTATTGCAAGTGATCCGTTTCGAATTTCTTATCCGAATATTTCACCTTTCCAACTCTGTTAATCAAAAGGAGGAAATAATTCATTCATTATCGCTTAACATTGTCGTAAACTCACAGATGTTTAACAAGTTTTAGTCAATTTTTATTATTAAGTTATTAAGTTTGAATTGTAACGAGCCGCAACGACTACGAGAGGAAGTTGTCATAAAAACAATAGCAATGATTTAAAGAGTTAAGACAGTTAAGAGTCGAGATTGTTAAATGTTAAGAGATAAAAAGAAAAGGCAAATTTTAAACATACAGTGCACATTAGATTACTCAAGTTTTCAAGTTCAAGTGTTCAAATTTTAACTTAACTCAACTCAACTTAAACAGAATAGGTTAAAAATGTTGTTTTTTAGATTTACATAATTCGCGAAGGAAGACTTTCACATCAGGAGTATGAATTAGAGTAGTTTTTGCCAACTATTCTACTTCCAATACACTTTATAGTAAAAAAAACTAACCTCGACGACAAAATTGACACGGAATCGCCATTCAAGCCAATAAAACTGCACCTTCCTACCTACACACACACAAGAATGAACCGCATAAAACGTAGGTTAAAGTGTTTACAGCATCGTTTCTTCAACGTCGTGACTTATCGTCGCCGAGCAAACGTTGGGGCTCAGGGTGTTTGTGTGTGTGTGAGGGAGAAGGAGAGAGGGAGACCGAACACAAAGAGCGTATTAAAGTACCCGCCGGGTCCAGACGCTTCCGCCTGCGCAATGCACGCCAGTGCACACATTTTCGAATGCACGATACGATGCACCCGCGTCCCCTCCCACGGTTCCCGAACCGTCCCTTCGAGTGACGGCGGCAAGGTGACACGCTGGCAAGGGCTGACCGGCCAGCCGGCCGACAACGCAACTGCTCAAATAACGAGCGAACGACGACACGAGCGTCGATGCACCCGCGCACAACACTCGTGCGGCTCGGGCTGCATCGGTGCAAGTGCAAGTGCCATTGTGTGGCGGCGGCGGCGGCGGCGTGCTTCTGTATGCTATTTTGTCGCTCCCCCCTCCCCCTATCGCACCGTTTGTCAATCGCAATTTGTTGTGCCAAGGTATGTCGGGGGCCAAAGTCCGGACAGAATGTGCATGCCGTCGTAGCCGCCGATAAGAAGCACCGTCACCGTCGTTATTGATTTAACTTCTCTGGGACCGAAAAACTCGTCCCACCCCCCCTGGGGGTACAAGGCGGCTCCATTTTTTTTTGTTTTGATACTGCAGGAATTTGCCTACCGCATCGCATGTCGCTCGTGGAGGGGTTCAAGGCTGTTCCGAACGAGGAGGGGGAGAGTACTGCGATTTATAGTGTGCGCTCTCGGAATGGATTGCATTTGACAGAGCGGTTATTTATTGCACCGATGCACGGAGATGGTGCAGAAGGCGAGCTTATCGTGACGGCGAGGGAGCATGGACTCGGGGACTTCGCTATTGATGTGACATCCGAAAACTTCTTGTGTGCAGTGCGGTTTTGGTTGGGTTCTGGGCAAATGCATAATTTGTTGTTTAAACTAATCGAAAGAGTCCAAGGAGCTTGAGTTTCTTTCGGGTGAGTTCAAAATGTCAGCCGGGCAATTGAGTTGGGAGAAATGGTTCATGCACAGGTACAGGCAGATTCAAAAGATTTTGGCTAGTTATGGAAGGAGTGTTGCGATTTGCTTTGTTTTGACGCACAAAACAGATAATACATTTGGCTAGAACTGTTCACTCCCATTATGCTTAAAATGATTCTAGAATACATTGACTTGGCTTGGCATGGTTGATGTGTTGCTTCATTGACTCAACAACCTATAAAAGGCTGTTGTTTTGACGCACTAAACAGATAATACATTTGGCTAGAACTGTTCACTCCCATTATGCTCAAAATGATTCTAGAATACATTGACTTGGCTTGGCATGGTTGATGTGTTGCTTCATTGACTCAACAACCTATAAAAGGCTGTACAACCTGCTATTCCATATTGCTTACCCAGTTGCTCCAGCCGGGTGTGCGGGAGTGTTGTTTCGCAAAGCACAAGCGGCGATAGTCCGCACCGTTCCCGACGGCGGAATCATCATCGACCCGATCTCGGGCACGTTAGTTTGGGAAATTTAATCAAATTTACCGCCACTCGGTGCGAAAGGTGAGGTGGTGAAGTTTCTTACCACAGCCGTTGGAAGACTGTGGCCACTCCGGACGTTGCATTCGGTATTCGCATCGAATCGGGCAAGATCAAGTTTCCCGTAATGCACTCTCCACCGCTGGTGGACGTGTTGTATCGGGCACTATCGCACCGGGAGCCATGTGTGCTGCCAACGTATCAGCTCGTTTACGTCCGCAGCGCGGGCCAAAGGGCTCATAGTTTATGACCGCAATGGAAGAGACCGGGGTAGATGGCAGCGGTCGGGGTCTCCCGATAAGAATCCGGGCTTCGTGTGTAAGCGCTGGTTTTGCAGGCGAAACCAATCGAGTAGCTAGTGGTCTGGAAGGCCCGGAGATGACTGTGTCCTGTGAATGTCTTATCTTTTCGGTCTTTCGTTGATACACGATAAGACGAGACGAAATGAAGTGTCCGGCTGCGAGAAAACTAGTTACGGTCTAGCGACAGCAACAGCAGCATCTCGTTGCGGTATGTGCCTGGAACGTGTTGGAAAGTGTTTTCGGGCGACAGTAGAGGTCGTACCATTTGCAAAAAGTGTTGCTTATTTCTTGATCTTTATGGAATGTTTCATTGTTTGGTTGAATATCACAGAAATATACCTTAAGTGTAGTTTTCACTATGCTATGATGTCCAAGGTTGTCTAGGTTGTCAGAATAACAATCTTCTCAATTATGGCAAGAAGTAGCACAAGGTTACGCACTGCAAGTGACGTCATCCTTCAACTTGAATAACTCTTTTAGTCCAACCGCTCGAAGCTCCAAACAAGGTTCTCTCAAAAGGCGGATTGTTCCTATGCTAATCCCTGGTTCCTCCAGCCAGCACACAATGGCCTTAAACGATTGCAAATTCATCGCTTCATCGCCACACATTCCTGAACAAAGACCAGCTTTTAAGTCGACCTGGTCGTAGCAGGCATAAACAGTTTCATTAGCAACCAGTGTGGACGGCGATCGGCCGAGATAGCAACCAGCAACCACGTCACCGCGTCAAAGCAGGCATTGATTTTCTCGGTACTTGGTGCGAAAAAGCGCTCTCCACATGCCCCATAAGGGCAGGAGCGAAAGAATGTACCAGAATTGATGCTACACCGACGATAAGCCTCATTTTAAGACGGTCGAGATGTTTTCTGTTTTCTGTTCTCCATTCTTTTTCGCTCTAGGTTCGTCCTCCTTCGGTGACGCTAGTTTTCGACGCGCTAGGCACGATTCGCGCGCGCCCAAGAAACAAAAGGCAAGGACGCGTGCGAATCGCCTCGAAGGGAAGCGAAGGGAGCTCGATTGGAGGTAATTGAATTCGCCCGGTACACTCGCCTAGGAATCGGATCCTTCGACGAAGGCGTGGAGGCCGGAGCAAGGAATTATCTGCCCGCTTGCTGCACGATCAGAAAGAGCTGTTGACCTTTGCGCGATGCCGAGCGAATCTTAAAGACGCGTTTTATGCAAATATTATTATTTATTTCATTTGGTGGCCGAACGAAACACGCAGGCGACCGGCTGGGCTAGAGATTCATGTTCGTATCGTGATATTTAAGCGTGCTTTAAACGGGTTGGAGCAAAGATCAACGTGAATCCAACGCCTGGTGCGACTCGTCTAGCCGTTAAAGTCACCTTCCATAAGAAGACACAAGTTCGTCCAGGCCCGTACAAGGCGAACTGGACCGTCTTTCCTACGATTCGCTTGTTACCGTGCTCCCGGGAGATCTGCGGCCGGGCCCGAACTGGCCAGATAAGTGGTCAGTGGCCAGGACGCCCATCAGCGCGGGCCTGTCGCCCGGGGAATAAATCATACTCATCATCGGGATGTTGGCCGCACCGGGCCGACCAGCGTCCACGTCCGCTTCACCGTTTTAATGAACGAGTTGCGCTGCGCTCGCGGGATCGCCCTTCGCCCGGGACGCAACGGCATCATTAAAAAGCTCGCCAAACTCGCGAAACTAGTTGACCGTGAAGGCCGTGCGCGTATCGCATCGTGCGGGACACCCCGCGGCTACCGTGTGCGACTAGAGCCGCAAAGTGACCCGATGGGAGTTTCCTAGTGTGTTGCGGTGCGCTTCTTCTGCGCGGATGCACTCGCGGGCTTCTGGGAGGATCATAGGCGAGCGCATTATTATTACACGTTCTGCAAGCGGAGCATAATGATCTTTCGCCGTGGGGTGGCTGTATGGCGCCGCTCATTAGGGATGCCCTTTTAGGGGATGGGTGTCGACCGAGGGTGGCATCAATTTGAAGCGAGAACATCCTTTTCAATCAGTTTAGGTAATATCTGATCCGGTGGGGGATGTCTGTTTGGAATCAGAACAGGCTTGGGTTTGTGGAGAAGCCGATGCTTTATAGATTTGTATAACATCAGACAGATCAACATGCTATAAGTTTCTTGAATTGAAGCTTGTCTTGCATAGTTTAGACAAAAAATAGCACAAAACAGATTAAAGCTATTATCTCCATTTAAAACTCTCCGCAGGCCAACGTCTATTTTAATATTGTCCACTATTACTCATCTTTATTGGTGATAAGAAACAAAAGACGCTCATTTTGAGCACTTGAAACAGAACAGAATCGTTCGTTTTCCACGTCAGTGTTCTACTTCATGCATGTATCTTAGAATATTCAGAGAGGTTCATTTGAAACAAGATTTGGAGAGTCATTAATGATTCATGGAACAAGACTTAATAGTTAATGAATGTTTGGAGGTTCTGGATCTCCAAACTTCTAGTTCTGGTTCATAAAATGCGTTTGAGGAATAATCTTCTAAGGATCATAATAAATCTCAAACTTATTCGGAGTTCAACTCAAATTCATTTGATGCTAAGGGCATATCTTGCGTTTTGTAATGTTATTTTACGTGGTGATTGTTATTAAAAACTTGACATAGTAATCCAAAGCAAATATAAAAACTGGATAGCTAATGTCTGTGGTCTTCTTAAGACCATTGGAAAAATAGTATAAATTTCTAATAATAACACCATTTAGAGGATGCTATAATGTAAGATTAAAATATCATCCATTACATACTCTATAATAGACTCGGCAGACCAATGACCACAGAAAAAAAAACTTAATTATTGGTTCACAAATGTCACCTCCAGCTCAAACCGCAACTCTGGCAAAACCCCTTGTCACCGCAAATCGGTCAAATTTGGATCGATCTACATAATTATCAGCAATTTTCCTTTCGGCAATTACCGAACCGCTCCACCTAGTTGGTGAAGAAATGTGTTCCCCGCAAAAGCAAGGAGTAACTGGCGGATACAGATCGGCACAAAGCATTGGCAGCATCCACAGGGTACAGAGAATTTTGGAATGAAAACTTTCCCACCTTTCACAAGGTGTGTGCGGAGGAGATCCGACGTCTTGTAATCAAATGGAATAAATCATCCCGTGCTCCACGGCGGGATCCAGGGTGGGAAAACTTTCGCCCGACCGCGCCCGAAATGCATCCGCTAATTTTGTCGAAAACTTTGGCCACCTTTTGTGCGCCACAAGGTGGAAGGTATTTGTCTTCTGCGTTTTTTTTTTTGTATGTTTGTGAGGACATCCAGCAGGAAGGCAGGGTGAAGATGAAAAATGCACCCGGAAATAGTGCAGAAATGAGCGAGCACCTACCCGAAGCTGACGGTGCTTCCCTGTGGACGGAACTAATTTTAAACTCAATTAATATTCATGTTCTGATTTATGTCCACCTGTCTCTGGTGTGGGCCAGAGCCACCAGACCGCACAGTAGTGTGGAGAAGAGAGAGAAAAAAAAACGAAAAAGAACGAAAGGCTAAACGAATCCGGTTTCCATTCGCAAACCTTCCCAGAGAGAAAGAGAGAGAGAATGAAAATGTCCTTAAATGCTGTTCCGTTTTTCCTGCGCAGGCATTCCGTTCGCTATTCCTTTGTATCTGTCTCGCGACGGGTTTGTGTTTTTCTTTTATTCCGTTCTCCATTTCCTGGTAGTGCTCATCCCGGCAGCGGAAACCCCTCCATAAACGGCCCGGGTGGTGAAAAATGTGGCATGGAATGGAATGTACTCCAGTGCTCCACAACGCGCCCGGCAGTGAAAAATCTCGGCAGCGAGAGTTATGCGTCCGATCTGAGACGGGGAGATGGAAAACGGAACGGGCGTCGGAGTAATAGAATTATTCCGTCCGTCCTGAGAAGGAGGCGGCTTTTTTTGTTCGTCCTGCGTTCGCATCTCTCCTCCGGTGACAATCGTTCCATCTGGCTGTCTTTCGCAGCCACCGAGGAATGTCCGGAAGTCCGGAGCGGACGGTAAAGTTATGCACGGAAATTAATATTCATCAACAACTGGTCTGACTGGACGGGGGAGAGAAAGGATGGTTGCGGCAGTCCCACCGCGCGGAACGGTGGGCTTTCAATGGAGTGTAAAATTACTGGACACTTAAATACACTTAAGACCGGGGCTGTGAGTTGCGAACGGATCTGGAGCTGACGCTCGCGCTAATGATCGGGCGGGAATGGGTTCGATTTGTGAGTGACGAAAGAACCGCCGTGGAGCTGGACGATGAAGTTTGTGGAGCGTGACCCATGTACTGGCAATGAAGTAATAGCTACAAACGAGTGGTTTGTTTTCTGTTTCGTTTTCAAATTGAATTACGTACAATTAACAGAAAGGTATGCAATTGGAATCAATAATCGCTTATTGACATGCTCAAGAGATACTCGATGAAGGTACTGCTTTAGTTATACTTCATTTCCAGCATGTTCGACAACAATACCATTAAGTCTGGAACAACGGAACGCAATAATATCATTACATGATCCTAATTCACTGTGTGATAGATCTCAATCTGAGACAGAAGGCAGCTCTTCTCTTTCCGGAGCATTTTGTCTGCGAGCTACATGGGATGAGAGTCCTCCAAAGCTGTCCTATCAGCTGTTTCGTCTACTTGTCCTAGAGTTAGAATAGTGATTCATCTTTTAAGTTATTCATGGTAGATTATGATTGAGAGCAAGATGACCCTTAGCAGGATGCGTCGTTCACAAGCAACGTGAAACTTCTGCTCCTCATGGGAAACTCTTCAACTCCAATTTGCATGTTATTCCAGTATCTCTCTGGCGTGATCTCTTCAGCGATTCTCTTCCTTCGTTTGTTAGTTAACCTGTTTGATCTTGAGACGTTTTCTGAGTTTATTAACTTCCACCATTATTGGTTTACGTCTTTCAGCACGTTTCTTCACAAATACTTCAATTTATCACATGAAATATCTATCACAAGTCTTAAGAGACATTCTTTCGTAGAGGTTTCTGATGTGCGGAGCAAGTGATTGAAACAAAGCGCGTACTTGTGGTGGTATGCACTGTTTCCAACAAAACGACTTACTTCGACAATCTTCAAACCCGAAGATAGTGATAAGCTCAAGTGCATTCAATGCTGGAATGCATTCGAAACAAGCCCGGTAAACTGCCCTGCTGAGAGCTTAACAAATTAACTGCAGATTAGAACACTCAAACTGCAAACTACACACTGTTTTACATACCCCTACAGACCTCAACATGCAACCCAAATTGGATCCAAACAAACACCAAACTAATGCACGATAACACACGCAACAATCGCTCATCCCGGGCCTGCCCGCTAATCGTCACTTGACACCGGCCAATAAATCATAATCATACCCTGCTTAATTATGCACCATTACTGCACACTTCATCGCGCGCCCACGCGGTCTCAGTGCCGCCCGAAGCGTATCCCGCTCCAAACAAAACATTACCAACGCGCAAATATTTAGCTTCCCGCAGATATCAGAGCTTCCACCAGCAACAAGTATGGTGACGCCGCACCAAATGCATTATTCATTTGCAGCTTAATCGCACTGTTTTCGAAGTTCGAAACAAAAAACGGAAAACCCACAAAAAGCTGAGCGCACGGAGACATTAATTGGTGTCCACCAGCACCACTGTCACTCGTACGCGTACGACTCCGCGCAAGCATACCGCGTGCGTCTGGGGGTCGCCAGGTGTAATGGTAATTAATTAACCTCCACATCGGCGCAGCCCATTAAGGGCAAATATGGAACCGTCCCGGCAGCGCGGGTGCAGCTTTCGCTGGGTGTTAAATTGTTTTTCCGCTCGGAAAATGTGCCACCTTCACCCATACTCCCTGTTTCGGCGGGAATGCCGCGAAATGAGAAGCGATAATTATCGCGCTTACCGCGGCGCTGGATGGGGCCTTTTGCGTTCGACGTGATTTAGTGCGATCCGTTCGCTGTTCTGGCCTAGTAATGGTCGAACCATTTCGCGACCGGTCTTGGTTCGGAGTTGGGGTTGCATTATAACGACGCCTCTTCACAGCGCCCGAGCCGGAAGGCCCCTCCGGGGCAGAAATCCAACCGGAACCCGTTGGTGAGGACAGGCCCAGGATAACACTCAAAAAACCCCGCAAAGAGAGGGTTCGCTGGGAGCAGAAGGAAGCGGACGCTATCGTGTCATCATCATAAATTTTATTAAAATTTCAATCCGATCCGCCTCGGGGCATAAAATGAGTTCACCCACACTCTTTTGCGACCCGTTTGCGAGGATACAAACACACACATACATACTCAATACGAATGACAACATCCAAACCCCGTGCGTTCTCTGTGAACGAAAGAGAAGCAGGAAGCTCGTGGTGTCCTTTTTGTGCGCTTGGAATTTTCCCTACCGTGGCGTGTGGTATGGAAAATTGGCCTCTCGAGTGAAGAGCGAGCCGCGTGGGTTTGGTGGTGAGTGTCAAACAAGCGCGCCGATGGAGGATGGGTGGAGAGGCTTTTCCGAGCCGGGGGTTGGGTTGTTTGCCGAAAGACAAACAAGCTCGCGAGCCGTCAAGGACGTTGATGACGGGGATACAGTGACGGGTAGGCTAGTCTTTATTTGTGTATTTTTTGTGTGTTTTTTTAGTATTTTTTGTGATTTTTTTTATGTGTTTTATGTGTATTTTTCTGTGTTCTCTTTCGTAGAGAATGTTCTCTTTTACTGAAGAATAAAATGCCTCTATTAACACAGTTTAATAACTAACACTTCATATAACTTATACAATGAGAAGATGTATAATTCATGGAAAATTCGCTTTCTTTTTAAAGAGCACGCTTCACTCCGATTGGAACTTACTGTATTATTCAGCTCGGTTCTCACCATCGCTCGGAACGGAAGCGATGAAAAAGGGACACACTAAACCCCCCTTCCCCCACAACCCAATCCCCACCCGCCGGGGGGAGGCAGTTTTCCACACGCAAGCCTTCGAAACTCCCGCACCGGAAGGGATGAGAAGTCCTTCGGCGCGTGAAAGCCTCTTGAGGGACGTCCGTCTCGCTCGGGCTTACCCGATATGCTCTCTCTCTCTCTCTCGCTCGCACTCTCTCTCCCTCCATCACGCGAGCACTCTCAAGGCCTACTGCTACTTCGATTCGATTGCCAGCAGGGCACGGGGCAGACGAGATACTCGTCCCCGAGCCAGCGTTCGATAAAAATGCCTTCCTTTCTAGGGCTGGGTTTTGTCGGGGAGCCTTCGCCGCTTGCTGTTCACTGTCCTATTTGGGGTTGCCTTGAGTTGATTCCCCATCGGAATTATGAATAAAAATTGTGTCCCACCCGGCACGGCGAACATTCGTTAGCGTGGAGCGTTGAAAAGCGTTTGTAGTAGGCGGGAAAAAGGGTTTTTTATGGGCAATTAATAATATGAAACAGCATTTACAATTTGTGTTCCAAGATAAAACTCCTAATGCCCTGCTTTTGTAAAGGAACATGCACAAAATGTACCTTCCAATCCAATTAAAACAAAAACATTCTACTAAAGCAACCACCGGCAACAGTATTAAATTGTCATTTTCCACCGTGTCGCTCGCGTTGTGCAGCGTGCCCAATCCCAGTTGCATTTTATTGTTATGACGATATGGCTAATTGCTATTGTAAACAGATTCGATATGTTGAGGATATATAATAAAAGATAAGTATGCATATCTTGAAGCATGCGTAAAGTCTGATATAGATTTTTGTAAAAGTAGTAGATCAAAAGAAGCAGCGCCCCTCAATACAAGAGATTGGATCTTTCAAAGTTATATTATACCTACTTCAATCCTGTTAAACAGCAGCTAATGCAGCAGTTTTCTGTCCAAATCGGAGAAGTAAGATCTAGTATGAAGAGCTTACGTGAATAAAAAAAGGCAACAGAGGCTGCCGGAATGCTCTTAGCTGCATTTTTTGTTTCCGATCTTCCGATTTAAAGTCATGTTCCCTTGCAAGCGAACCTTGCCATTTAGCTGTCACTGCCGCCGGAAGTCAATTCGCAACAATTGCCGACGACAAGTTGTCGAAAACTCCTCCAAAAACGATCCGGAATCCGACGGCGTGCGACTTTCCACCAAACGGCACAAGCAAGCAAGGGTTTCGCAACAAGCAGCACCTGCTCCATCCTGTACGGGTGTTCTGCATGCGAACCAAATGCCACGGGCGCCCGAACAAGCAACACATATGCCGTTTTTCAGCTCGAAATGTTTGTTTTCGTTCGCTTTTTTTTCGGGCGAAGCGTGTGTGTGTGCGCGCCCTTCTCAAGCGTGATGCGGAGTACCACCCTTCGCAGTCGAGAGCACTTGACTTTTCCATCGAACAACGTATTTGGAGACGTTTCTCCCGTGTCAATCGACACCCTCGACAGTTTTGCTGGCGTTAGCCGTGCTTCACGTACGGTTCATGT
>KZ072822.1:18197-28238 GCA_002091845.1 Anopheles cracens | reverse complement strand
GTGGGTGCGAGTATCATTTTCCTTCGTCGCTCGTCGGTCCTTTAGGCAAGCAGCATCTTGAGGCAGCCGACCGACAGGCGAGACAGACAGGACGAGCAGCGGAGCAAAAACCAAGCACAGTGATTTTTCCAATCTCTGCGCTTTTTTCCCACCCATACGGGGGAAACCGGGGGGATTTTTCACCGGGCGCATCATGGATGCTTTCCATCCCGTGTGTGAAATGTCATCCCGCCGTGTGTGGAGAATACTCCCAGCCTGCTACGACCGCCTGTTCGCTTCACGGTCATGAATTTTGCCGCTGAAACAGCAACCTCAGCGCACGCTTCGACGGTGCGCACGTGAACATTTTGTGGTGAGATTTTATTCGCCTTTAAAGCGGTAATAACGAAACAGCATAACATTTTATTAAGAAACACCCGGAGAGCAACACAAAAACGTCGTAAAGTGGAAAATAAAAATCATATCCCGCGGCCCGGTAAGCGTGGAATCCTGTTCTGTTTTGTTGCCCTCATTTTTCCGCTAAACTCTTTTAGTGGATTTATAATTTCCCGTTCAGTACGGTGGTGTAAAGCGTGGGATGAGTCGGCAGTAAAAAATCCTTCCCATTCTCTTCCATTTATCGCTCGTTACACGAAGATGCCTACAAGCTCTAAGAGTGGCTTAGAGAAGGAAATGGATTGAAAGTGGAAAAAAATCCTGCATAGGCTTCGGGAAGAATTGAAAAGTTGCTCAACTCCGGTGCTGATCTTGGAGATTTGTCAGACGGAGCTGTGCTGTCTCAGCATTTTCGCACATGCGAGCAGATGGAAAATCCGTCAATCGAGAAAGGATGTCAGTGATAAACTGTTCGTGACATGCGATTTCTGGAGCGTATGTTGACGGGAAATGACTTTTTGATAGAGTTTCACGTCCACACTAAACTGTCTGCATAAAAAAAATACATTAAAATTTGAATTCAATCCAGGAATATCACATCATTTACAGCAATATACTGCCCTATTCTTCAGTTAGTCATAAGAAAGTTAAAGTTGAATCGACATCCATAAGAAAAACATTATAAAACGGAAGATTATTCAAGAACCTCTCCTAACCATGTGGAAAGTTTAGGGATGTTTTTCATTCCAAAAATACTAGATTTGGAATCACTAAAGCTATGATCCAAGCGTGTTTCGGAGCAGTGATTCCATATCTATGAATATGGCTTCCAAGACATCGGTAGTGATGGATGAAGTCGAGAGCATTTCAAAGTATGGATAGAGAACTTGTTCTGGCAAAAGAATCTGTTTGCTAGACCAATAAATTTGCTATAAATATGTCATGTGAAAATGAATGCTTTTAATTCTTGTTGTATGTTTTAAAATCTGGTTAAGTCTACAAGAAATTGAGCATCGTCTGAAGAAAGACTATGTCGTGTCATTGCAAACCATTGCAACTAGATTGGATATACAATCATCTATCATTTGAATTCGATTGTTTCGCTGAGATATCTTCGTTCTATGTTTATTGAGAGCTATAACAGAATTCTTTATAACCACAACTAACCTTTATTTATCATTTTGACCGACACTGAAACAACAGGCAAATTAGTGTTTAACAAAGTCGTATTTCAATTCTTTGTGCGAGTGTGATTTTTTCATAATTAGTATCAATTTCGTATTCGCAAACTGTTCGACTTACTTAATCTCATCCATCATTATTACAGTCCGACGCATACTGAAGCTCTTTTGAAAGCAATTACCCTTATCACTTAGAATAGAATGGATGATTGCTGAAATGTATAAAACGCGCTGGAATGTCTGAAAAAAAAAACAGTCGACCTTGCATCTAAATGCCAGGTTTCGTTTTATAATGATCGTCAGAAAAAACCTACGCCATTCCATTACCTTATCATGTACGCCTCGGGGATAGCCGCATTGCAAAAACGGCTGGAATTTGTCATTGCTCAAGGTGCAACAAAAAAAAAGCAAACAGCCTCACCATCATTAAATCACAAATCCAAACCGAAACACACAGCGAGGTGATCTTTACGCACAAAAATTGAACGCACGCAAACCACGATTTTACTACCAAAGCAGCCATCGTAAAATCGAGTCACGCAACGGCGCAACGCTATCTGCGAGACGCGCTCTTTTCGCGCCCGGACTCGAATGTTTGAAATCAAAGCAAAAACACACACACACAGAGGAGAGAGAGAAGAAAAAAACCTCCCGAAACGAGAAACATGACAACATGGCTAAAATCTGTAACGAGACCTCCACGTTCCTTTATTGATAAATGATATTCCCGTGCCAGCGCAAGAAATCGTCAATTAGATTGAGACACTTTCAACAACACGTTCCATTTTAAGGGTTAGTGATGCTTTTTTTTTCGCTCTCCCACCCATTTCCTAGCATCGACCGCGATGAAAAGACCAGACCCCAGCCCGCGCCAGCCAGCGAACAAAGCGTATCGATTGTCTGGGTGCAGTCGGGCGAAAAGATAGCGTGAAGCCCGCGTGGTCGTGCTTTGTTTCCTTCGCTGGGCGCGTGTGGGTGTAGGAAATTTCCACCCTCCCACCCACGGAAAAGAATGGGAGCGGATATTAATGACACAACCAGCTCCGGCGATCCGATCGTGGCTGGAGTTTGCTTGCTTTCTTATCTTTTTTCCTCCCGTTGATGGCGTGCTTCCACGAGCGCGTCTAAGAACCGGGCGATTCATCATCGATTTAGCTCCGGATGGTGGAATATTGCACGGAACAAGCATGATTCGACGCGTTGCCGGGGTAGCGTATGGCTGGGATTTTTAATTTGATAGAACGGGCGAGTTATTGATGGATGTTGCTGCAGGAATTGAAATGGTACTAGAGGGTTTTGGCAGCTGCAAGTGATATAATGCAGATTGGCTTAATTGAGGATTGTTCGCTTCATTAACTTAAAATCACTTCATAGATTGTGTAGCCTTCCAGTTGTATAAAGGTTTCAATCTAATTGAAAGTTTTCAAATAAATACAAGTTGTTATAAAAATAGAACGTAATTAGTAATGAGCAAATGAGCAGCATTTCGCACATCCGGCCGAGGGAGTATGTCGCCGACGTCACCAGAAACGGGACGGAAACGCTCTCAGAACGACAAACTTTTTACGCCCCCGTGTGGAAGAGTTACTACCGATCGTAATCGTAAAGTAGCAAGATGTTGGAAGGGTTGCGACCGGCCCTCTTAATACGTGGTGTGCTAAATAATCGAGTTTGACAGCGAAATAACGCAATTACAAACATATTACGAGGGGTACGACATCGCATTTTTATTTCCTGTAATTTATTTCGCCACTACATGACTGGGTTATAACCTAGAAGGTAGCAACTCTGTGAAAGATGCACATTCTTGATATTATTTGTCTTTCAATGATGGATCTCGGCAAGCTGAACAGGATTTCTGTATGCCTAGACTCCCAAAGTAGTCATTGCTTCGCTTTACTAACTGTCAGCTCGCTTGGGATGCGTTTACAGTGCAGTTTACAGTTAAATAGTTCTGCGAGGCGTCAAACTAATAATGTATCTGTTGTTTTCTAATTTACTGAACGTCTTATAAAGTGTTCAATAATTGAAAACCATATGTTTCTTTTCGGTCATTTACTCTCATAAAACGCATGCACAGCAAGTACACAAGAACTGACAACATGGCTAAAATCTGTAACGAGACCTCCACGTTCCTTTATTGATAAATGATATTCCCGTGCCAGCGCAAGAAATCGTCAATTAGATTGAGACACTTTCAACAACACGTTCCATTTTAAGGGTTAGTGATGCTTTTTTTTGGTGATGGCCATTTGTGAGCTGATGATGTTGTAGCAACATTTTATGGAATAACTTAATAATTAGACAACAAACTAAGCACCTAATAAAGGAACTAACTACAGACTTAGAACTACAAGAACGCTGCTGTGTAAGACATGAAGTTGCTGTAGTATTCAACAATAACTTGTTCAAACAACTACCTAATCTCAAGTTGTAGTCAAATACCTTACTCATTACTTTAGCTCGTTGAGTCTCAAGACACATAATTCCTTTGCAATGATATCATCTTATGACTAGCTAACCATATTCTTAAGTACCCCAATCAACCCTCCGTAAATCACCGCTTAATCGCTACGTGATACTTCTCGCAATTACGCCTCCAATTACCAGGCTTTAAAAATAAAATACAAAACATTCTCCGCCCGTCCTTGCTCACTATCACACGAGCAAACGCCGCAGAACAAATGATGACAGTAATGGAAAAAACCGACCTTCTCCACCTCACGAACAGCGTCATGCACGGTTCTCCAATCTCTTTGTTCTTGCCTGGGGCACCAAGTTTTCTTGCGTGGAACAACAAGCCGCATCACGTGCACACATTCTATCGTCAAAACGACGCACCAACGGTACGCCACCATCCGGACCACTTTTCGGAGCGGGCGTAATACTGAGCAAACTCAACTACTTTATGTGACCCCCGTCTTCCCATTACGGCCGGGTGTCTTTATAAATCAAGGGTGCGCGGAGCGGCGGGCCCAAGGCGTAACGTAATTAGTAATGAGCAAATGAGCAGCATTTCGCACATCCGGCCGAGGGAGTATGTCGCCGACGTCACCAGAAACGGGACGGAAACGCTCTCAGAACGACAAACTTTTTACGCCCCCGTGTGGAAGAGTTACTACCGATCGTAATCGTAAAGTAGCAAGATGTTGGAAGGGTTGCGACCGGCCCTCTTAATACGTGGTGTGCTAAATAATCGAGTTTGACAGCGAAATAACGCAATTACAAACATATTACGAGGGGTACGACATCGCATTTTTATTTCCTGTAATTTATTTCGCCACTACATGACTGGGTTATAACCTAGAAGGTAGCAACTCTGTGAAAGATCGAATGTTTCTGAAAACTGGTGATGGCCATTTGTGAGCTGATGATGTTGTAGCAACATTTTATGGAATAACTTAATAATTAGACAACAAACTAAGCACCTAATAAAGGAACTAACTACAGACTTAGAACTACAAGAACGCTGCTGTGTAAGACATGAAGTTGCTGTAGTATTCAACAATAACTTGTTCAAACAACTACCTAATCTCAAGTTGTAGTCAAATACCTTACTCATTACTTTAGCTCGTTGAGTCTCAAGACACATAATTCCTTTGCAATGATATCATCTTATGAGTAGCTAACCATATTCTTAAGTACCCCAATCAAACCTCCGTAAATCACCGCTTAATCGCTACGTGATACTTCTCGCAATTACGCCTCCAATTACCAGGCTTTAAAAATAAAATACCACTCGTCATGTTTTAATGGCAAACTATTAACGCAAATTTGAATATAATGTCCTTTGTGCTTTGGAAATTATCTTATATTAATGGTTTCTTCAATATTTCTTCAACTTAATATAATCAGAAGTCATCAGAAATGATTGTTTTGACTAAACTTACTATATTGCATGATTGCATGATAAATGAAAGATTGTTTCTAGTTGAAGGTTTTTTACTAGCCTTAACGGGTAATTCACTATTTACAGCGAATACCTAGACGACACTTAGTTTTGAAATCCGATGACAGATTGAAGATTTTTAGGGTTAAATTTGTCCGCTGCTAATTGACTTCAATTTTTGAACGATTTGTTATCTATTTCTCATGAAATATCTATGCGCAAAACCAAAAAAATGGGAAACATGTTGAAGAAACCAATTAACTAGCTGTCCGGAACATTATTCTACACTTTGATTTGGTTGATGACTTCTACTTACAAAGCATTCTGTAGCCAAATTTCAAAATCTTACTCAAGTTTTTTTTGGGAATATGTTGCTTTTTAGCCATCCTTTGCGCTTCGAGTTCGTTCGAACGTTTTACAACGCATTCCTAGTGCATGAAACGTCAAGAAAGAAAGGAAAGAGCGTCTTCTGCGTTTAATATTACTCACCACGGTGGTGAGAAAGTGAGTAACTTCACACTGCGTCACTTTCAGCACAGATAGATTCATCAAAGCAGGCCTTGAAAGCTTTCGCTTGCCCGGCGAAACGAACGCAACGGAGTGGATTGCCTACCGAGGTGAATTATCGATAAGTTATTTTCTAATTGCCGCTTGCAATTACATTCCCCGGATGTTATTATTATGGCTAAAACGCGGCGATAGCACACGCGGGCCGTTCGCGCCGCACATGCAACCGTCACCTTGAAAGCGAAGAAAACGAAATTGAACGATCCATCCGTCGGCGATGGAAACCGAATTCGCTACGGCACATGCAAATGCAGTTGCACCAGGCGTTTGTGTGGTGGTAAAAATAACTATTAGCTGGTGCGAAGCCGGTCCCCGGCCGCGAACGTGAAACGTAATTGCGGGCTTCGCGTTGGATGTGAAAACTAGCGACTCGCCGTTTCAGCGCTTGTCGGCTTGTGTTTCACGGGTTTCGCGCGGAGGTTCGTGAACCTCGACGCTGGAGGTTTCACTCACGTGACGAAGGCTTAAATAATCAATTTGCTACGTTTTGCGCCGGTTTATATCACCTTAGCGGACGGGGTTTGATGGGGGGTCACTTCAGTGTCTTCGCTAATAGTGCATAATTATTCACTCGTCATGTTTTAATGGCAAACTATTAACGCAAATTTGAATATAATGTCCTTTGTGCTTTGGAAATTATCTTATATTAAGGGTTTCTTCAATATTTCTTCAACTTAATATAATCAGAAGTCATCAGAAATGATTGTTTTGACTAAACTTGTCCGCTGCTAATTGACTTCAATTTTTGAACGATTTGTTATCTATTTCTCATGAAGTATCTATGCGCAAAACCAAAAAAATGGGAAACATGTTGAAGAAACCAATTAACTAGGTGTCCGGAGCTTTATTCTACACTTTGATTTGGTTGATGACTTCGACTTACAAAGCATTCTGTAGCCAAATTTCAAAATCTTACTCAAGTTTTTTTTGGGAATATGTTGCTTTTTAGCCATCCTTTTATCCATCCCTTGTCAAAGAAGTTGTGTTCCGTTTCGATCGCAAATAAATTGAAAATGACGCCGTCGGGTTCCGAGGGTTCCACGAGGGTATTCTTCCTTCCGGCCGTTGTTGCTGCTGTAAGAAAGGCAAGAAATTACGTTTTACGATCACGAGCGTTGTGGCACTGTCGCAAGCAGAACGCACTTCACACGCTATTGTTAGGGCTGGGCAATTATGGGTAGTAAAGTTATCTATTCTTTACGGTAGGTGAGGTAAGAATATCCATTTTTGAAGTTTAATCATATGACTGGCTGTGTGTTGCGCAGCGATGCAAAGCGCTAAACGTGTGAGACGAATCATGTATTTGTTTCTATTTTGACGTAAAACTCGATAGGAAGTTATGTCACGCAGAAATTTACAGCACAGTTTAACATCAAACCCCTATTTACACGGGCACTAGAACGTCCCAGCTCCTATTGACATTATCGATAGCCATGTTGCGACCAGCTGGACGTGCCAATTTAGCTTGGAAGGGGTTTAAAAACAGACGCATCGGTAGAATCGTCTTCCCCGTGAGGCAGACACCGGTGACACTTTGACTTTGACTGGCCGCAAAAGCTAAACGAAGGTTAACGACCAAACCAGTGCCTGCTCCAGGCTGGTCCCGCTCGCTCGGCACGCCACGGCACGATCGATAGCGGGAACGTGTTTGATGAGGGATTTCTCGAAGCTCGAAGCTCAGGTGCTCATCCATCCATCGGCTTGACCTCGGGCTGTTACCCCGTCGGTCTGAGCTTTGCGAAAACGGGTGTCCGCCGTGTCCTTGTCGCACGTCGCAACGCCGATTCCGTTTCTTCTAAGTGGCGTCCCATTAAGGCGTTCCATTCCGGTTCCATCGCAGCCCGGTGACCGTCGTTCGAGAGCACCGGCACATTTTACGTTTCGCATAAACAAAACAAAACGTGCCCGGAATGCTGACGGCACTGCCGGCGCTGGGATGGGACGGCGGAGTGGACCATTTACCACGGTGTACACGACAACGGCGAACTCGGAAAGGACAATCGAGATTGGGGATCGATTTTTCTTATTTGCTTAGTGGCCTGTCGATGGTCCGGTGAAAGGACCGGGTAAACATTTTAAAATATTACGCAAACGGCAGGCGAAAGGGGGAGCGACGTTCCCGAGCATCTCCCGAGGGGGAGAACCCGGGTGCCACATCGACAAAGCCGATTGCCGATTGTTGCTGACGAGACATTCTCCGGTGGTATTGTGTTGTTGGCAAAATGGCTTACATGCCGGAACGGGAGCAAATTGCTCGAAGCCTGGTGCCTGACTGACTGAGAATAGGCGATTGGGGAGAATATTCGAATACGGTGTGATTTCGAAGTGATTGACAGGGATGATTTGTTAAGGAATAGGAGGTTTAGATAAGCGATCATTCTGTAACGTTCAGTTTTCTAATCGTTTTTTTATGTTTTTGAGAGTCTAAATTGAATTGAAAAGAGCTTTCTTTTGTGTATAAATTGTAAAATGTTTTCTGCTCCATAATAAATAACCTAAATAAATCTTAGAGGTGCGTTACTGATTTGTTTCATAAACAAAAAAAACTTTGCAGGATAGAAAAAAGAAGAATAACAATAACAATAACAAAAACATATGTTAAAGAACAACATAATCTTATTACTCAAAACAACTATTTGCTTTATAAATGAAGTTACAAATTGATTATCTTCTAGTGAAGCTGCTACAAATTGAATGAAGCTACAAATTGATCTTCTATACTTTGATATCTGATCTCATTACAAGAATTGTAGATGTCTTCTATGCTTTGTTTAAGTTTTTTTTCCTAAAAATTGCTGGGTGTTATATTCTATGTGATGCTCATTTTCGTCTTATTCAACAGTTTTATAAGAACGGCAGGGTTTCGTTGTTTCTTTCTAAAGAAGTGAAGTTTTTAATGTATTTAACGTGGTCTTTTTGAGGTTTTTCTATCTTGAAGTGAAAGTTTTCGTTATATTTTGGAGGATTATCTGCTGTCTTTAATCGTTGCCGCCCACGCTCTCTTTTCCAAGCTCTCCTCCAAAGTTTGGCTCCTACTTCATCTCCAAATTCCCCGATCATTTATCCTAATCACCCAACAGTAAACATTCTAATAAAGCCTCAACCACATTATCTGCCCCAAATTGATTGTCAATTAGACGAATGTTAAAGAAATATTGAATCCTAAGAAAGGTTTCCACAATTATCGCTCACTCTATCGCGCTACATCCAGCTCAAGACGATGATTAGCCCGCTTGCGTTGAATGATGCCTCTGACCCATCGCCAACTGAATTTCTCCGGTCGCTTATTAACACATCAGCCAGTTCTTATGACCGAGGCTGCAGCGCCAGGGCTTTGCTGGTACTGTCAAATAAAAGACACCTTTCGAACGCGCCAGCAGGCATGGGGCATGATAAATCACAGCCACCCCGTGCCACGGGAGCACGTCAAAAAAAACTTATCCTCTCGCGCACACTTCGCACCGAAGTGATTGAGCTTTGCGAGACTGATCCGAACCGAGGGGCCGTAGTGGAGCGGTGGATAAATCCACGCCACTACTGGTGCGTCATTTTGTTCCGTCCTTAAATACAGATAATCCAATCGAAATTGATGGTGTTGTGCCGGGCCGGGGCGCAAAGAAAAGGCGGACATTATAAATCATGACACAGCAGCCCCACGAAAACTCTTCCGAATGGGACAGCGCGTTTTTTTCTTGTTTGGTGGGTGCTTTGTGCCCGCTTTGGTCGTTGCAGTTTATTATCCGTCGCTCGGAGTCGTCGTCGGCGCGCGGGCTCCATAAAAACCATATGCGACATCCCGGCCGTCCGATGGTCCCGGCCATGATGTTTGAGGTTTTTATTTTCTGTTGGCTGTATTTCGCCGAGAGCGGTGCAGTTTTGCCGAATTGCTGAAATGTCCCGTCGTCTTCTAACCCGAAAGGGGGCCAAGCAAAAACTGAGTTCGAAGAGGACGACGACGACGACGACGGATCGAATGACTGGTGAGAAATGTACATACATTTATGCTGCTCTCGTTTGATTTCTTGCCGT
>KZ072822.1:2155-12305 GCA_002091845.1 Anopheles cracens | reverse complement strand
CGCGGTGGAGATGAATGTGGCGAAAGTTTATGAGATCGATTTGACTTTTGATTAAATTTGCACACCCCGAGTGTTGCGAGCACTCGAAACGCAAAACACGACGCCACAGTCGGCAGCCCTTTCGGTTGCCAGGGGAGACCCCGGACACGGTGGTGTATATTTTATGGTTAAAGTTTGCCAACCGTGCCAATCGCGGGCAACATAAACCATGAATCACGCTATCTCGAACGCTACCCGCACCGTTTATGTCCGAATTTTCCGCGTGACCGGGACGGTTTAGTTTAGAAATTGTTTTTTATGGGAGTTTGCACGAAAATCTGGAATTTGAAGTCAAAACGGCATCGATTGGGCATCGATTGAATTTGAATGCGGAATAAGAAACGTTTTTGAGAGTAAAATTCCCTAGCCATCCTTTCTGCTATTTTAAATCGGAGCTCATTGCCCTTTACAATGCTGAAATCGATCCGTTCTCCTATTTCGGACTGGGTACACGGTGTTCCAGCAGCCATGCTCCAACCGCAGCTCGGTTCAAGTGGAGTCATTCCCCACGAGTATTAATTGCACTGGAACGGGCATTTGACCTAACAAATTGGTAGTGAATTGTCCGTCCGGGACACGAATAGACCCGGTCTAATTTATTCCGAGCGTATTAGTGTCTGTTTATTTTGCATTTTCTAAAGCTGATTGACAATTTCAACTAGTTTTTACTGAGCAACGTAACTTGTTTTGCAAGTTATAGTGAGTGTTAGAAAACTTAAGTTTTGAGTTTTGAAACAAAAGTTAACATGTGGTGGTTATGGTTTATAGAGGCTTTGACCCCTGGTGTCTTTCGCCTCTTTGGCAACATGTTTATCGTTAAAAAGGTTAGTTGATTCCTTCTCACATTCAAGCATATATTACATGCATAATATTGTTACAAATAGAATTTTTATTCAATATTTATTCTAATTCCAAGCAATTATAATTCCTTTCATTATAGGTTTTATAGAGGAAACTTCAAATTATCAATATTTATTACTTTTACATTCTTACTATTCCAATAGTTTCAATAAATCACATAAATCAAAGCAATCATAGGCAAAAAGGTTTGAGGAGGTGGCGCCATCTTTTAGCGGTTAGCGTAACTAACAGACAGTTCAGTTCTTCGGTTCATTCTTTTAGGGTTATCTTTCCTACAGTGTTGAACCTTTTAAATCTTACCAGATTAAAACCAGAATCAAGGCAAAAGTTGCATTTAGCTGTGTGCTAGGAAGACACTACTCACTTCTGATAAAAGGACATCTTGTTAAACGCTTTAAAAACACTAAAGCACAATTTAATCGAACCGCAATTGCGATCGCAATTTAAAACCTCCCAAAAACAAACCCAAAATGGGGGTTTCCAATCGTTCCGTACACACGCGCTGGTCCCAGCTGGTCCCAGCTCATTAGCATAAAGACCTGGGCGACGATAGTACTTGCAAAACCCCGAAACGACGCGGACGTGGTGTCAAATTCTGCACCACCGTGTGGCGAGGTGCGAGGTGTCAAAACCCCCGGCTCTGTCGAACCCGCGCGTCGATATGCAATCGCGAATCGAAGCTGCGGAAGTTTCACTACCACGACAATGAGGACGACCGACGTGACCGACGCCCGCACGGACGCCGCATACAAAATCCAAGTGTGCGCTGGACGCTGCGAAAGAAAGCCTGCTTGGGGATGCGATTTTGTACGACGCTTCGCGCCCAAAACCCACACACGGGGCTTCGATAACGGTCGACCGTCCGACGACGACGACGGCGACGACGCCGACGATAATAAGTGAAAAGAGTAATTACGTACGTGTGTTCCCAATTGAATATAATGTGAAATGTTAATCGCAGCCGTCCGCGGAGTGCTCTTTTTCCTCTGCCGTAATGATTTCAGCGTTTGTTGTGCTTGTTTGCTTCGTTCGCTCCCATGCGCGCCCGTTGTCTCGGCGGCGCTCGTGTCTGTTTGTTACAATCATTTTACTGCTATTTTTTCCTCCACCGCGGCCGCGAGAGAAACCGTTTGAGATTGTGCTGCTGCTGGTGCTGCCCGAGCTGCCCCACAAAGGTCTCCTCCACGTGCGCACGAAGCGGAAAGCGTAAAGGCAAAAAGAACCACATCACACGGGCCGAGTGTGAGAAAGAGAGACGGTGTGAACGCGTTCCGTCCCGTTCCAGCCACCCTTCTTCAAGGCGACCGTACCGAGGCAGAGAAGTGTGTATTGTTTTGTCTTGTGTGTCGTGCTCGTTTTTCGTATCATTTGCTGATGTACTTAACTTTTTTTTCGCCCCCAACCCCTGTTCATGCTCGCTCTCCACCAAGCGACTCCACCAACATACACCTCTCCGGGACAGAGAGCAAGAAAAAAAAAAGACGCCACCACGAAACCTGAAACCTCGCTATACATTTTTTCTTTTCATTCCACTGCTTTTCTCACAATGCACATACAAACACACAGACACACGCGAACTTGCATTTAAATTGCAGAGGCGTGCTTGGAGCCGAGTTTTTTTTTATCCGCGTGCAACTTTATGCTGAAGTTTCGGATTCTTTTTTTTGCGATTCTTTTGGAGTTTGGGGCCCACGGAGTTGCGGAGTTTGCAAACGATGTCGCAAACGGTGTTCGATGCGATAGGCGATGCACGAGCCCGGAGGGGGATCGATTGCACAAGGCATCCTTAAGGTGGATGTTTCGAGCACAAGCGGGGATATGTATAGCATTAATTACCGGATGGCTGGGCTTTAATTGCCGTTGATAATGATACGATAATTAGTGGTGGGGAGCAGAAACTTCTATTGGGACTAGTTCGATTACGGTGGGGTGCATTTGGGGCGATTTGCCGTTAGTGGGATCTTATTTTAATCGTCGTCCCGACACGTCGGGAAAGGATTTGATCTTCAGAACAAAGAACGTGCATAGTATCCGCACTTAGACTCCACCACAATTAGTTCAAAGTTCCATGCATTTGAAGAACATGTTGAAGAAGAACCTTAGTTGTTTGAAAAACTTAGTTCTGTGCATTAACTACATCTGCAGTTGCACTTGCAAAAGAGTATTCTAATACCATCATTTATTCGTGTTTGTTAAATAAAACTACATCAGATTGTTCTACACGATCTTCCTATGAGTGTCTTGGACATAATCTAGTAACAACTTTCAATGGTTCCAACTTTACAACGAATTTTTCAGATGTCCATGAAGAAATGATGCTCTTCGAACTGTCAACAAAGTAAATATATAACTATTCTTTTACCAGTGATATTTCTAAAATAAACAACAGAATGAATCCAAGTTTCCCTAAAACTACAGATGTCTTAATTAGACTGCGCCGTAAACCACAGAGGTTTTACAAAATTGCAATCTTTTTTCTGATCATCTTCTAACCTATCAACGATATACATATCTTTCCAAACATCATTCAGACATTGAGTTTAACGATGCGTTCTTAAACGTTAAGTTTTTTCAAGAAACTTACTGAAAATATGTGATGAGCTCAAATATTTAGTTATAGTTGTGTGGAGCTTAGTTCTACTACCTGCCAAGAGATGGCGCCTCGCATTCAAAGTTTGAAACATGTTATCGATGGTTGCTATGATGCTTGTGCAATATGTTTTGATAACAATATTTGAATGTCTTAGAAATTACCAAATAAATAGGATATTTTTCAAGAGTCGTTTGAAACAAGTATCTATCAATTTCGCTTACGAAGAAAGTTATACGGATCAAGTGTACCAACCATTAAACATTTGAACTAGATACCGTACAAAAACCAGTTCTGCGAAATAGCATCGAAAATTCTCAAAATTGCTATGGCTAAGTGGCTCAAACAGGCACGCAAGCATTACGTGCCACCGTCGTAAGCTATTTCTGCAAGCGCTCTGCAAACCGGCCAACTCCACACGACCGCCGAAAGTTAAAATTCAAGCAAAACTCGCATATAAATAATGCCATCGCATCGCAAAATACTAGCACGCACGCAGCACCGAGCCGGGCGCGCTCCAATTAGAGACCGTTTGAAAAACATTTCAAAAGCCGGCCCGTGGAATGGGTGGCACAGCTGCTGGAAACGATTTCCTTGTGCGGTGGGATGGAAATAATTTTAGTTCGCCACCCGTCTCCCGCACCCGAACCCGTGTGCCCAGTGCGTTCGCCTGCGGATATCTATTTCTATTCCATTTTATTATGCAATTCATGCGGGATATGACCCCGGGAGCACTCTGTGTGTGTGTGTGCGTGCTTGTGTGCTCCGGGAGACATACATTCGCATACATGACGGGAACTGATATTTCCTTCCGGATGCTCCCGGTGTACCACGACGACATACCACGGGACCCGGGAGTCTGTGCACCGGGCACTGAATGCAACAAACTTTGCGTGGATTTGCGTGCACTCGCACTGTGACGGGCTGGATGATGGAAGGTGGGATGAATAAATATTTACAATGTGGTCGGAGCGACGACGACGAGCCCGGCCCGGGAACACATCCTTTCACATCCATCCATGGCGTTCGGCCACATCCGGGCTGTGCCACGTGGGCCAAAGGAGAGTGAAATAATTCCAAACTCGGGCTTTGTGTCACCACAGCGGAAGGATTAGAGCCGGGAGTGGAGCGGACGGTTTCGGACACGACCACGACGACCCGGACCCGGATCCCGGAAGCGGCACGATGTAAATCTGCCCTAATGCAATAATACTGCATACTAAATCCCGCTCCCCCAAAAACCCACTCCCAGGCAGTTCCTTGCGTGGGCTTGCGGCATGCACGGACACGTACGCGCGGACTCGTTTGCCGGAAGGCGAATAATATTCGTCATCGTCCGCGTCAATTACCCGCGCTTGCCACATACACCAAACGAAACTACTAAAAAACACACACAGATCTCATATAATGCGCGACGACCTCGCCAAGCTCGGTTTTCAACAAATCTACCTCAACGGCCTCAGAAGCGGTGGCATGCTTATTTGCTTTAGTTCGCCTTTGCTTTCTGCTTTCGGGTGGTTTGCGTTGCTTTTGTGCATAAATTATCATCCTCTCATCTCTCATCGCTCATCTCACGTGAAGCCTCACGTCACTCACCACAGACGTGCGGCTCACCCGGATCCCAATGCCCGGCTCACCCGGCAATCATTGGCCGTAAGCTTCTTATTCTTCTCAATCAACCGATCCCGCGCGCTCCACTAACCCTTCCGATCTCGGCTCAGCTCGGCTAAGCCCTTTTTCGATTCCTTTTTCGAGCGAACTCGTCCATAGCAACGTGCACCAACAACGAAGACAACAAAAAAAAACTCGCCCGATTGCAAATCGAAGCAATCGAAGCAAGCGAAGCAGAAGTGAAGCACGCTTGAATCCCGTCCGTCCGTCCGTCCGTCAGACAGACTTGAAGGTGGGCGAGATTGCGATTGAATGGAAATGAAGCTGCCGACGCTGCTCGCGGTCCAGTGGATAATCTTGCCCGTCTGAAACGAGGGAGACACCATCCCGATCGGGTTTTGGAAGCGAATCGCGATATCCAACCGACCGGAAACATTACTTCCTCTCGCCGGCGTTATCACCGAAATCATCCCGACGACGACGACTTCGACAGGAACATGAGAACCTTGTGTCTCGACGAGTTCTTCAACCCGTGTACCACCTTCGGAACGCACTTGGGTCCTGTCGCTGGCGTCGCTTAAAACTTCATTAAAACCGAGCACCCGGGTTCTTTGTTCCGCTCGATTGCGAGGCGACGAGATTTCGATTCGATTCTGCGCTAAACGAACGCAATCTATCGGGAAATGTGAGGCGCTTAGGCGTACTTATATCCGTAATCCACTCTAATTTATCTCCAATGTTCCACCACATGGTGCATGGATGCGCCTGGAATGGAGTTTAAAGTACGTCCTAGCGTGCTCCATGATATCGAAAGAAGTTGATTTGATGCATTTTTGATTAGGACAAACTAATCTTTGACTCGAGCGAGAACTCCACTGCCGTTATCAATTGATCCTGCCGTAAGTGCTTTTAGCCTGCCGAACCGGCACCCGGTGATCCAGGAGATCTTCCAGGAGCGCATTAAATCCGTATCCTCCTTCGACGCAGCACGGACTCGAGCGGGACTCGAGGGACAATTAAAATAATGCATGCATTGCAGATTAATAATTATGCAAAACAGATACAGCCATTTATCATCGACAATGGGGCAGCGCAACATTGTGCGGGTCCGAGCGAGGAAGCGGCAGCGAGATATGCTCATAAATGCATACTTCAATTTAATCATAAACCGCCTGCCAAACTTTCTTCGTTGGGAGACTTCGACGGTCTGCTTAGTTGAATTCTGCTTAATAATTGGAAGTGGAATAAATTCTGAATAATGAACCTTGCGAATGACATAGAGGGGCACTATTAATCTTGTTTACATTTAGAAATTGATAAATCGTTCGATATTCAAGAATCTGATAAATCTGAACCAAAATTCCATTAGCAATTTTAATGACTTTTCAGTTAATAATAATATCAACCATTCTTCTCGAAAGAGTTATGAAGCAATATTGAGCAGATTGAACGATTTCATGATATTTAAGCGTTCCCATTAGCCCCTTACGTTCAAGTTTCAAACATTGCACTAATTTAAAACATTTTAATGCGTCTCCAAACAACATTCCGATTCGTACAACAAACCCACATCAAAAACCCAACAAATTTACCGCCTGTTTGCCCATCGGATTGATTGCATTCCGAGCCGGCAAACATCATCTTTCCGAAAAGCTAAGTTCTTTCTGCCGCTGCTGTTGCTGATTTCCAATTCGAACCTTGCGCAAACTTTATCGGAAAGTAGCCCGAAAGAGAAGGGTTGAGAAAATGGTACGAAAATGGGGGTGAAAAACAAAACCGGGCAGAAGAAGCTCAATGCAAGTGCGAGGGAGAACGAACCGAAATGCCGCCGCGGGCCCTCGGTGTGTGTGTGTGTGGGTTTGTGCTCGAGTCCTGCGTATGTTCGCCCGGCCTGATATGGAACGGAAGTGTAAAAACATAGCCTCGCAAACGATAGAGCAGTAGGAGAGAGTGAGAGAGCGTGTGCGGACCCGGCACAAAGTGGAACAAGATAGGAGTCTCACTCGCAGGACCAACTCCCGGGGTGCTGAAGGATGTTTACACTGGCAGGAGTCGCTGGGGAGGGAAGGCGAGGTACTGCTGCTGCAGGGTGTGGAACGAATTTGGGCACCGGCATCGAGGAGGGGACCGAAAATTGACGTCCTGTTTGCGGAGTAGGCTGTGTCGTGCCGGTACAGGGTGCTTCGGAGAAGGTTTCCGAACGAAAAAATTACTTTTTAGAGCGTTAGCGAAGGTTTGAACGAAGCATACGGTGAAGTTAATTGATCAATACATAAATATCTATATGAAGTTTGGACTATTTTACTTCACAAAAAATATCTCCAATAGATTTTTGATGTTCTCTTGATCGTTCAGATTGATTCCAGGAAGAAAAAATATGAAATCTTCTTGATAAAAAGATTTGTACACATTCATATTGTATATCCATCTATATATAATGATTCAAACTTTCTTCGTTGGGAGACTTCGACGGTCTGCTTAGTTGAATTCTGCTTAATAATTGGAAGTGGAATAAATTCTGAATAATGAACCTTGCGAATGACATAGAGGGGCACTATTAATCTTGTTTACATTTAGAAATTGATAAATCGTTCGATATTCAAGAATCTGATAAATCTGAACCAAAATTCCATTAGCAATTTTAATGACTTTTCAGTTAATAATAATATCAACCATTCTTCTCGAAAGAGTTATGAAGCAATATTGAGCAGATTGAACGATTTCATGATATTTAAGCGTTCCCATTAGCCCCTTACGTTCAAGTTTCAAACATTGCACTAATTTAAAACATTTTAATGCGTCTCCAAACAACATTCCGATTCGTACAACAAACCCACATCAAAAACCCAACAAATTTACCGCCTGTTTGCCCATCGGATTGATTGCATTCCGAGCCGGCAAACATCATCTTTCCGAAAAGCTAAGTTCTTTCTGCCGCTGCTGTTGCTGATTTCCAATTCGAACCTTGCGCAAACTTTATCGGAAAGTAGCCCGAAAGAGAAGGGTTGAGAAAATGGTACGAAAATGGGGGTGAAAAACAAAACCGGGCAGAAGAAGCTCAATGCAAGTGCGAGGGAGAACGAACCGAAATGCCGCCGCGGGCCCTCGGTGTGTGTGTGTGTGGGTTTGTGCTCGAGTCCTGCGTATGTTCGCCCGGCCTGATATGGAACGGAAGTGTAAAAACATAGCCTCGCAAACGATAGAGCAGTAGGAGAGAGTGAGAGAGCGTGTGCGGACCCGGCACAAAGTGGAACAAGATAGGAGTCTCACTCGCAGGACCAACTCCCGGGGTGCTGAAGGATGTTTACACTGGCAGGAGTCGCTGGGGAGGGAAGGCGAGGTACTGCTGCTGCAGGGTGTGGAACGAATTTGGGCACCGGCATCGAGGAGGGGACCGAAAATTGACGTCCTGTTTGCGGAGTAGGCTGTGTCGTGCCGGTACAGGGTGCTTCGGAGAAGGTTTCCGAACGAAAAAATTACTTTTTAGAGCGTTAGCGAAGGTTTGAACGAAGCATACGGTGAAGTTAATTGATCAATACATAAATATCTATATGAAGTTTGGACTATTTTACTTCACAAAAAATATCTCCAATAGATTTTTGATGTTCTCTTGATCGTTCAGATTGATTCCAGGAAGAAAAAATATGAAATCTTCTTGATAAAAAGATTTGTACACATTCATATTGTATATCCATCTATA
This sequence comes from Anopheles cracens, assembly GCA_002091845.1. Taxonomy (NCBI): domain Eukaryota; kingdom Metazoa; phylum Arthropoda; class Insecta; order Diptera; family Culicidae; genus Anopheles; species Anopheles cracens. The sequence goes on along the minus strand of KZ072822.1, from coordinate 3,504 downwards.
TATAATGATTCAAACTTTCTTCGTTGGGAGACTTCGACGGTCTGCTTAGTTGAATTCTGCTTAATAATTGGAAGTGGAATAAATTCTGAATAATGAACCTTGCGAATGACATAGAGGGGCACTATTAATCTTGTTTACATTTAGAAATTGATAAATCGTTCGATATTCAAGAATCTGATAAATCTGAACCAAAATTCCATTAGCAATTTTAATGACTTTTCAGTTAATAATAATATCAACCATTCTTCTCGAAAGAGTTATGAAGCAATATTGAGCAGATTGAACGATTTCATGATATTTAAGCGTTCCCATTAGCCCCTTACGTTCAAGTTTCAAACATTGCACTAATTTAAAACATTTTAATGCGTCTCCAAACAACATTCCGATTCGTACAACAAACCCACATCAAAAACCCAACAAATTTACCGCCTGTTTGCCCATCGGATTGATTGCATTCCGAGCCGGCAAACATCATCTTTCCGAAAAGCTAAGTTCTTTCTGCCGCTGCTGTTGCTGATTTCCAATTCGAACCTTGCGCAAACTTTATCGGAAAGTACTTTAACTTTTTTACTCGCACTGTGAACTTGAGCCCCGTCGTGAAGGCCGCCGCAGACGACAAGAAGTTTTAATTGATGAATTATTTATGTGCAATTTATCTTCACGGGGCACCCTGTGTTCTTTGTACGCGGCGGTGGCGGTAGCGGCGACGTCGGCGGTATCGACGATCTGGCACCCGCACACACCCCCTTGGCCCAGGGGTGAGCAGGGGTGGGAGCGGAACGCGAAGGACGGCGAAGCGAAGGACGAAGATTTAGTTTATGGAATATTAATTCCCTATCTCACTCGCCCTATCTCTCGGCGGAGAAGGCACGAAAGAACACACGGGCCAAACGCACACACACAAAGGCGCTGAGCCCACATAATGCAGGCGCGCGCTCCGGAAAGTCCGAAAGCGGAAGATAAATCCATCCAAACAGATAAAAACAGTTTTACCTTTTTTTTCTATTCTTCTTATTTTCTCGTTCGTTCGCTCCGTTTCGCTGCGAGCGGTGAACGCGCGTTGCTAGGGTGAGCCGTGAGCAGCGCGTGAGTGGTGAGAAATGTGGAAAGTGGAAATGGAAAATTACCAAAAATTCCAAATGTGACACAAGTGTGTGTGCGTGAGCATGTTCCATTTACTCATTTCACACCCTTGCTCACCCCGGCTCATCCTCCTCACCACCGGGGTTATCTCATTTTTCGTTATCCGTTTCGTTTTGATTGCATTTTGTTTGTTTGTCTGCGGGAGTTTTTTTTTGTTCTCTTTTCGTTATGCAACGCGCTGCAAACGACATGAAATAGTGTGCCCG
>KZ072817.1:41311-56598 GCA_002091845.1 Anopheles cracens | reverse complement strand
GGGTATGGTTGGAAGTGGCTTGCGGCAGGATTTTTCGCAAGGACGCGTGGGGGCGTGCGCGTGTGTTTGCGAGGATAATAAGGTGCAAATAAGGGGGAGGGAAGGGGGTGGGTGGCAGGAAGGGTGGAACCCCGTCGGGATTCGCGCGTGGGGCGTGGATTTTCCGTGCGACCGCCACAGCAATTAGTCGCGCGTTTTCCAGTGGCATAATCATTGCCGACGCTGCGCGCCCGTCGCCCGTACGAACTTTTCCAAAGGGGGTTGGGTGGTGGGTGGTGGGCGAGGGTGCCGTGAGGTGCGAAAATCCGGTTTGGGAAATGGGTCTTTCCGAGGAAATGGGTTCGTCCAGGACGACTTTTGCACTTTTCGCCCACCCACCCACTCACCCCCTTTACGAGGGTGAGAGCTTCGGTGGTTGGGAAAAGGGTGGCGCGGGGATGGAAATTGGGGACGGCTGCTTTAAATTGGATTTCCTTCATCTCATCACCTTTTAATTTGCTGGCCTACCCTCGAATATCACATTCACTGCTGGCTCTATCCTCACCGGTTTTATCGACCGTGCTTTGTGTGTGTGTGTGTGTGTGTGTGTGGTTGTGTATCTTCGCTGCATCCACTTTGTTTCACGTTTTCGTCCTTGGTTTCGCTTCGCTTTAGACATCCGCTTCGTGGCGTTCGTTTCGTTTTCCATCTCCGATAACAATATCCGATCTAATGGTTGCTTTTGTTTGGATGTGCTTAAAAATTGTGAGAAAAAGTAGCAAACTGTACACGACCTCATCCCCCCCCCCCCCCCCCCCCCCCCCTCCCTCGCAAGGTAGACTGGCAAAAGTTTGCCAGTTACCTTCGGTGCGACCTGTGGAGCTGGGACCAGTAAAACTAACTCCACGCAGACGTGGAAAATCTGTCGCGCCCTTTTCCCCTCTTACGCAACCGCAAGGTGCACCCGCGTAAGGTGGACCGGGACGGGCGGAAACTTTTGGCCACTGGCACAGCGGCAGGCTTTTCGGTGCGAATGTAAATGCCCACCGAAAGCTCGTTTAATGGGCGGTCCGGGACTTTGCGGGACGTTAGTTTTGGCGTGAAACGGCTGGCAGCTGGCTTTTCGGTGGAAGATTGCTTGCGCGCTGCAATGCCGCCACGCGGAAGCAAAGCCCAACGGGTTGAAGATGAAGTCGTCCTTCTTCCGTGGGACCAATAAACCGCGGCGCAGGCGGGTAGTGATCTGCTGGTTGGGGGACGAATTTTATAGCCGCACCAATTAGCGCGACCGTTCGAGCGAAATTTTGACAAACTGCGATCGGCGTCGTGCTGATTGCATACCTTCCGGGCGGAAGTGAAATACTGTGTCGGTAATGATGATCAATTTAGTTTACTCCGATATAATTATTGAATTTATCAATAATTATTTCGATCATTAAAAAAAGAGTTTAAAAAAGCAGTCGGTTTGATTGAAATGAACACATCGAGTTCAATGTATTGCATACCTGCAAGGCGCATACGTGTAGTAAGATAATTTTTTAAACCCATTTTTATAATTGTATCCAAGGCAAACGTCACCAATGCTATTTTCACACAAATTGCATACTGACAGGCGGTTACATCAGCATTTGTATTTTATTTTATTACAGCCTTATCAGTTGGTGCAATCGATCATTTCCATAGTGAATTCACCAAATTGCGCTCAACGTGTTGCATTTTGAATAAGATCGATTTAGTTCACCCCGGTATCAGAGTGGTATTGCGTTTGATGTTATTTATAGTCATTTCGATAAACAGCATCGTTGAAATGATTAAAATTAACACATCGAGAACAATTCATTGCATACCAGCTAGGCGCATACAAGCGGCTAGATGATTTTTTAACCATTTTTATTTTTTTATCCAAGGCAAACATTACAAATGATATTTTCACACGAATTGCATACTTGCAGGCGGAATTACATTAGCATTTTTATTTTATTTTCCTTTCTCCCTCGTTTTATTTGTATTTTATGGTAGCTTTATAAGTTAGAGTTATCGAACATTTCCAAAGTTAATTTACCAAATTGTGCTCAAAGTGTACTATTCATTGCATACCTGCTAGGCGCATACAAGTAGTAAAATTATTATTTTTATCTCTTTTTACATTTTTATCCAAGGTAAACATCCCATATACTGCTTTCACGCGAATTGCATACTTTTAGGCGGCTTCATCTACCTTTTTATTTTACTTTGCTTCAAGCCATCGTTTTAACAGTAGTTTTTTATGGCTGTATCAGTTAGTATAATTGATCATAGCAAACCCACAACATTGTGCTACACGTGTTGCATACCTGCAGGCGGAATTTAACGAAATGCAATTTAGAACATTGTTTTTCTGTTGGAAAAGATAAAAATAGTCAATATGAACAATAAGAAACCCATTCCAGGCAGGATAACTCTAGCATATGTAAATTTCGGCACTCCATAAGCTTAGCTTACTGAATAATCGTTTCGCGAGGAACCTGCCAAACCGCATTTACCTCCATGCTAAACTTCCCTTTATCGCTTTTAGATTGAACTCGTGGCGAAGCAACGGGGAAAAAAAGCAAACATAGCGTCTCGTTTTCGAGCACGACCCTGCCCGACCGACGTACGTCCGTAGTGTGGGCGGGTAATTTTTCATTCACAAACCCATTTTCGGTTCGGGCGCAAGTGATGCATTCCGCTTTTTGTTTCGGCTCCCGCCGCCGAATGATCGATCTATTGACGTCCGTCTGTCTCCGGGCCGCCCGGTCTGGTGACAAGTGACAACTAGTGCAATTGATCCTGCCGGCTGCCGGCAGCCGCGGTCGGAGCGCGTCGCAACAGCACAAAAACTCGCTTCCGCAAACAGTTTGCGTGGGCGGGCGGAGTCGCGATGAGTAATGGTGGCCGCGTTTCGAAGCGCACGGAGCGTGTGTTTGTTTTCCGTCGCTTTTATTGCCCGTTTTGTGTTTCTGGTTTGGTCTGTGTGTGTGTGTGTTTTTTTTTGCTGGTGCTTGTTTGCATTCGCTCCATAACCATGCAGAAAGATCGAGGACATTGCTTCGCTCCTGGCACGGGCCCAGTGTGTGTTCCGAACCAGCCGAAAACAAAAAACGCAAAACTTCTGGTCAAGGAACGCTGTTGCACGAGCATGAATCAAACGAAGAAAGCATTGGAGAGGAACTAACAAAACGCCCCCCACATGGACACACACACACACCCGTATCGCGTTTGAAAACGCGAGCGCGTCCTTCGCGGTGTCCTTTTGAAGGTGGTGCGTATTTTGCCCGGTCAACTGTTATCTCGCGCTCGTCGTGCGTATGACGCCGCTGTTCGCCGGTGCATTCGTTTGGTGTTGGTGACCCGAAACCGTGTGTAATGGGCTCCGACTGCGCTGGAGCGCGATCGGTAATGGAAAAGTCATTCCAATCCGGGCTGATTGGGGATTGGGGACAGCGAAATATGCAGAACGCGTTAAGAGCCCGCATGAAGCAAACGGATCCTTAAGTTTGAGTAATGTGGGCTTTCGGGAGCAAACGAGCTGCGTTGGTGTCTGTAATTGAAATTTTTTTTCTATCCAAAAATGAAAACGAAGTCTTTGTTTGAAACAAAAAGTATATTACATAATTTTTTAAGTTAAGTTTGGTCCTTCGAATCGGAACGAATTTAATTAGTAACAATATTTGTAGTAGAAAACTTCTCTGCTTGCTTGTCTCGACCTATTTGAATAAGAATAACCAAGTTAAAGTTATGTTATATGAAAGAAATATTACGAAACTAAACTAAAAAGTGTCTTGTTGGTCCTTCGAACTGGATGATTATAAAAAGCAATAATAAAGAAGAAAGCTTGATCCATTTAACCATAAAATCAATAATATTGAAAATAGAAACAAGGTATCAAAGTAGCTATAAATCCGAAACAAAATCAAAGAATGGTTATGGTCCTTCGAACCGGATGGTTTTTAGAATAACTAGACAAGTAGAAACCTTAAGCGAGTTATCACAAATAGATGCATGCTGTTAAAATAGTTATAAAAACGAAACTGAACTAAGCAGTAACACCTCTGAAGAAGATGTAACTGAACTAAGAATGTCCTTCAAAGTGGATTGTTTTTAAAATACTAATAAAAAGAAAAAATCTTGATCTCTTGTTACTTCCTTATTGAGCAGGAACCTGAAAAACCAAATGATGAAAACAGAATGATTAAATAAAACTAACAAAACTAATCTAAACTTGGAAATGACTTTTTGGTCCTTCGAACCGGATGATTTCTAAAATACCCAAAAAAAGCTCAATTAAAGAAGAAAGCTTGACGTATCCAACCAGAAAATAAAAAGAAATATTTAAAATAGAAACAAAATATCAAAGTACTTAAAAGTTAAAATCTAACTGAACTGAGAAGTGACTTTTGGTCCTTCGAACCGGATCGTTTTAAATAAACAATTATAAAAAAGAAAGCTTGACCTATCTAACCAGTACAACAAAATTATTGAAAATAGAAAAAGCTATAAAAACGAAACTCAACAAAGGAGAGACGTTTTGGTCCTTCGAACCGGATGAGTTTTAAAATTCGAATGTAAATGAATAAAAACACTATTTGTGGCAGAACGTGCTAGGCATGCTTGATTGATTATTACCTGCAAGTGAAATAAGTGTCATTAAAGACCAAAAAAAAACCTACCTTAATGGTGAACCCTTCGGACGCGACCGTCTTTTCACGTCCTCAACAGAAATTAGAAACCCCATGCAGCACAGCTGATAACGCGCATCTGCGCGGTTTGGCGCCTTTCCGGTGGAAATCGTCAGCTGCCCGTCTGCTTTAAGTGTCACTCCATCGAACGCAGGTCCAGTTGATTGTTCATGACGAGGCAAACACCGGCTTCGCATGTCACACCGTGTGACATTATCTTCCCAACGGCAGTCTGTCCCGCCCGTCCCCGGTACCGGAGGGCGTCTGACGTCTAATCAGCGATCTTTGAACTCTTGATGGCTCGCCCCGTTTACGTTAACTGGCAGGCAGGGCAGAAAGGTGGGTATCTGGGACGTGGGGGAATGATTTGCTAGTTTCCAAAGAAGCTGTCGCGTGCAATATTGCGAACGGGTGTGAACGGTAAAGTCAGTGTTGAAAAATGAAGGGCACGAGCGCGCGCGCGCCCGCGCACGCTCGCGATAATCGAAACCGGTCCGGGCTGCTGTTGTTGGTGATGTTGGTGGTTTCCTCGTTTCGCTTTCGGTTTTACGGTCTTGACATTGCAGCACCTGCAGCAAGAAGCAAACACGGCCGATCGCGTGCTCGACGCCCGCTGATGTTCGTCCGTCACGCGATCCGGCCGGGACCTGGGAGTTGGTGTGAACATTTTCGCATCATAAACAACATAATTTTGGAAAGGGGAAGGTGGGAGGGGTTGTGGTGGGTTGGGTTGGTAGATGCTACCTTGAGCCTGGGAACCGAAGTGAACTGGTGTTTTTTATTGCGCTTACCCCGGCCGGCTCAGTGAGGCGCCTGGAAGGTATGCAAACCGCGTGGTTTCGCTTGATCTGTTAGTTTTGTTTCGGTTGCTATTGTCATGTTTCTTTCGTTCCGTGTCCCAGGAGCAGGCCGCCCAGCAGACATTCCACACGACCTCCTGATAAACCGACCGATCCACGGCAAGGGGCAACTATAGCAATCTAAAGTGACTTATCGACCGCGAGATTACGCGATAGCCCCGGGACTGCCGTAATCAACCGGACCGGTGTCGTTAAACGCACTTAGCGGGCTGGTTTTACGAGCGTTTGAATTGGCCGGTCCCGATTTGATTCCGCATCGTGCACGGTCCATTACGCGCGAGGGGTGAATGTTTGACGCCGGTGTTCCGCACGCCTTGACGGGGTTGTGATGGCATTCTTTTGTCGTAGGTCGCACGTGAAAGGCGATTCATCACTGGCAAAAGGTATTTGTTCTTCGGTGTGCTTTGTTTGGGTGGAATGGGTGAAATGGAGCGAACGATGAAAGGTTCCATTGATACGTGTGGTTGGAAGAATTTTCTTTGCTTAATGGACTATGATTTACGAACTGCTACACGAGCGTCTAATTACGATTTCATAATTAAAGACTTTTAAATAAAACTTGCTCCTAAAACAGTATAATTTATACATTTATTTGTTGATTGGTAGATCAACGCCTAAAAGTATGCAATATTTTAAAAATTTCGAGCGGTTTTAATCTAGAAAATAATTCAAACAACGACCAATGTGCAAAAGGGAATTAGAAGTGGTGGTGTTAACAGCGAAATTAAAACGGGTAGATAAGTTTGCAAGGGTTGATTCTAGAAAAAGTCAGTGAGGCGCCTAAATGTACGCAAATTTTAAGGAAAAATTATGTTAATTCTTTAAAATTGGAGGTTTCGCTGCAATAAAATCCCCACGAAGTGTCTCCGCTAAGCCACACGACTTCTGTACCGCGTGTTGCATAACATCAGGCGTTATCGTAATATTGGTTAAAACATATGTTTCACGTTGATTTTTTCGGTAATTTATTTAATCTAGAAAATAATTCAAACAGCGACCAATGCGCAAAAGGGAATTCCGCAGAACGCACGTGTCGCTTCCAACAACAAAAAAACATATTTCTATCCTCGCATGCTCGCAGGGTAACAAAATTCATTCCGCACCCAATTTGCCTGAAAGACCCAAACCCCACTCAGAAACGATGCGGTTCTGCCTACCAAATAGGAGAGGGAGAGAAAAACGACCCCAAACAACCCAACGGAAATGTAAAAGCGTATTATAAACGCCGTTTGGTGCAGAACGGGTGTGGGCAGACGAGCCGCAAATCAAAATTCGATCATTGAACCGGGACCCTTCACGACCATAAAGCGGTGCCCGGCGGCCTCGCTGCGGCCATAAAGAGTGGCAAATAAAAGCGCTTACTAGCGCCGCGCCACTAGAAGTGGCGGTGTTAACAGCGATATAAAAACAGCGCCACTCGGTAAGGGTAGATAAGTTTTAAAGGTTTTTTTTTATTTCTTGGTTGGTTTCAATTTTATAATCTAAAGCTCGTTCCACTCTACGATGGACTTACGGCAGCCTAACTAAAACGAGCCGTAATCGTAGAGTAATGTAACTGATGCGTTAGCTCTAGTAGGCGCGTGTCTCCTGTTGATTCTAGAAGAAGTGAGTGAGGCGCCTAAATGTATGCAATTTTGAGGAATAAGAAAATATTTTAATTCTTTCAATGAAAATTAGTTGGTTTGTCTGCAATAAAATCCCCATGAGGTGTCTCCGCCAAGGCAAAAAAAAACTAAACAAAAAAAAACAGAAGAACACACAACCTTCCAAAAGAATGACGAACATTTCTGCGAGCGTTTCCGTGCCGTGAAAACGAGTCGGGATGGGAACAGCGCGAACGAGAGAACGGGGAAGCGTCCCGCAAAAACCGCCGAGACGCCAGCGGCAGGAAAGTGATTGGTTGGATTTTAGTAAATATTTCCGGTTTGCAACTTCTTGCCCCGTGCTGCTTCTGCCACCGTTGGCCTTGAGGTTGCGGGAAGCGTAACGCGGAATTTAGGACAATGCGAATCGCTTCTTTTTCTTCTTCTTGTTTGCGTGCTTGTGTTAGTGTGTCTGTGGCTCGTTTAGTTCCTTTTTTTACGCTGGTGGGCTATTTTTTTGCCTCCTCTGTCATAAGCTACCTTCGCTCTCTTTGCGCACCGTCTTTCCGTCGGGCAGGAACCCGATCTTCGGTGTGGGACGAGGGAAACAAGGGAAGAGAGGCTTTGGAGTACGGTTGCCCCGGAGCCGGGGGTGAGTGGTTTGCGTACAGGGTGAACAAAAACACTCCGCTGACTTGTGTGCGTGTGAATAGGATTTTGAAAGATTATATTTCCCTATTTGGATTCTTTTATTCCGGAAGCTTTAGTGCCGGTTTGAGCTGCTCCTGTGGTGGTGAGCTGTGACCGATCAAAATCACACCCGACCGGAGTTAACTTTAACAGGGCAGCGTGATATTTATCATAAACATTTCACTGTTTTTTGTTTGTTTGTTTGTTTGTGAGAGTTACAGAATAAAATGCGATGCGGCACGCTTGAACTCATCGCAACTGGTTGAGCTAATTCTTTTCTTACACAAACGCCGAAGCACCCTCGTTCGTGCAGGCAACCCCGTTGTCACTCTCAGCACGCAAAGGACATCCGTGGAATGTCAAATATTTATGTAAATAATAACCCATAGAGAATGGAATGAAAGAGAGAAAGTGAAAAAAACAAACAAACTTTTTTCTTCCCCAGGACGCAACCTACACGCGACTCCCAGTGAGAGGGAGAGAAAAACGACCCCAAACAACCCAACGGAAATGTAAAAGCGTATTATAAACGCCGTTTGGTGCAGAACGGGTGTGGGCAGACGAGCCGCAAATCAAAATTCGATCATTGAACCGGGACCCTTCACGACCATAAAGCGGTGCCCGGCGGCCTCGCTGCGGCCATAAAGAGCGGCAAATAAAAGCGCTTACTAGCGCCGCGCCACTAGAAGTGGCGGTGTTAACAGCGAAATAAAAACAGCGCCACTCGGTAAGGGTAGATAAGTTTTAAAGGTTTTTTTTATTTCTTGGTTGGTTTCAATTTTATAATCTAAAGCTCGTTCCACTCTACGATGGACTTACGGCAGCCTAACTAAAACGAGCCGTAATCGTAGAGTAATGTAACTGATGCGGTAGCTCTAGTAGGCGCGTGTCTCCTGTTGATTCTAGAAGAAGTGAGTGAGGCGCCTAAATGTATGCAATTTTGAGGAATAAGAAAATATTTTAATTCTTTCAATGAAAATTAGTTGGTTTGTCTGCAATAAAATCCCCCTGAGGTGTCTCCGCTAAGGCACACAACTTCTGCACTGCGTGTTGCATAACAGCAGGCGTTATCTTAATAATGTTTAATGCATATGTTTCACGTTGATTTTTTTTTTGCGCAATTTATTTAATCTAGAAAATAATTCAAACAACGACCAATGTGCAAAAGGGAATTAGAAGTGGTGGTGTTAACAGCGAAATTAAAACAGCGCCACTCGGTAAGGGTAGATAAGTTTGCAAGGGTTGATTCTAGAAAAAGTCAGTGAGGCGCCTAAATGTATGCAATTTTAAGGAAAAATTATTTTAATTCTTTCAATGAAAATTAGTTGGTTTATTTGCAATAAAATCACTACGAGGTGTCTCCGCTAAGCCACACGACTTCTGTACCGCGTGTTGCATAACATCAGGCGTTATCGTAATATTGACTAAAACATGTGTTTCACGTTGATTTTTTCGGTAATTTATTTAATCTAGAAAATAATTCAAACAGCGACCAATGCGCAAAAGGGAATTCCGCAGAACGCACGTGTCGCTTCCAACAACAAAAAAAACATATTTCTATCCTCGCATGCTCGCAGAGTAACAAAATTCATTCCGCACCCAATTTGCCTGAAAGACCCAAACCCCACTCAGAAACGATGCGGTTCTGCCTACCAAACAGCTACTTTAAATTCCTTCAAATTCTGTCCGAGCGGAATTATTTTCTCTCTGCGTCCTTGACGGTGTCCTTCTCGTGAAAAGGAACGTTTTCTAAACCTGCCCGATAAGAATAGGACAAACGCTTGAACCAAAAAAAAAGAAAGAAAAGAAACCAAACACGAAGAACACTAAGATCTGCAGCATGGAAAAAAAGCACCTTCCAACAGGTCCACTCGCTCCCGCTGGACGAATCACAAATATGAGAAGTGACAACGGGGTTGCCTGCACGAACGAGGGTGCTTCGGCGTTTGTGTAAGAAAAGAATTAGCTCAACCAGTTGCGATGAGTTCAAGCGTGCCGCATCGCATTTTATTCTGTAACTCTCACAAACAAACAAACAAACAAAAAACAGTGAAATGTTTATGATAAATATCACGCTGCCCTGTTAAAGTTAACTCCGGTCGGGTGTGATTTTGATCGGTCACAGCTCACCACCACAGGAGCAGCTCAAACCGGCACTAAAGCTTCCGGAATAAAAGAATCCAAATAGGGAAATATAATCTTTCAAAATCCTATTCACACGCACACAAGTCAGCGGAGTGTTTTTGTTCACCCTGTACGCAAACCACTCACCCCCGGCTCCGGGGCAACCGTACTCCAAAGCCTCTCTTCCCTTGTTTCCCTCGTCCCACGCCGAAGATCGGGTTCCTGCCCGACGGAAAGACGGTGCGCAAACAGAGCGAAGGTAGCTTATGACAGAGGAGGCAAAAAAATAGCCCACCAGCGTAAAAAAAGGAACTAAACGAGCCACAGACACACTAACACAAGCACGCAAACAAGAAGAAGAAAAAGAAGCGATTCGCATTGTCCTAAATTCCGCGTTACGCTTCCCGCAACCTCAAGGCCAACGGTGGCAGAAGCAGCACGGGGCAAGAAGTTGCAAACCGGAAATATTTACTAAAATCCAACCAATCACTTTCCTGCCGCTGGCGTCTCGGCGGTTTTTGCGGGACGCTTCCCCGTTCTCTCGTTCGCGCTGTTCCCATCCCGACTCGTTTTCACGGCACGGAAACGCTCGCAGAAATGTTCGTCATTCTTTTGGAAGGTTGTGTGTTCTTCTGTTTTTTTTTGTTTAGTTTTTTTTGCTGCTCCTCGGTTAGTTCTGCTTCAGGAGAATCGCGCCCGGGATGGACGTCATTGCTTTCAATTTCCGTCACTTCGCGTTCGGCTGACGAAATCGGGCTACGGTGGAGCAACAGCCTGCCGCAGCCAGGCGATACGAAAATGATTCGCTTTATTGACGACGACCCAGGGCAACTATGCGAACTGCCTAAAGGATGGCTCGAACGAATCAAACGGTAGAAAGTGAGGAGTTACGATGCGATGGAAATTTGTGTTTATGTGAATTTATGTACTTTAACCATCCTTGTTGAAAAGAAATATGAACTAAGGAGTAGTTTTCTGTTGATAGAATAGGCGGTTAGAGAGATTAAAACTATTATTATCGAAAAAAAAGTAAGAGAAACATACTAAAAGCTGATACCAACAACTATTCCAATGCGAATCAAAACAAAAAAATCGAAATTTCGAAAATACTACATACTTTTAGGCGTTAATCTTTTAATAAATAAATATAAATTGCATACTTTTAGGCGCTAGCTTTAATTATGTCCGAAAAATTTGCATACTTCTAGGAGATAATCTGACAATAAATAAATAAGTCTATAAATTGCATACTTTAAGGCACTAACTATAATTATCAGTTTTTATTGTGAAATTGGAATGAAACGCCCGAAGTTTTGAAAACACTGCATATTTTCAGGCGTTAATCTGCCAATAATAGATAAATATATAAATTGTATAGTTTTAGGCGCTAGCTTTAGTTATCAGTCTTCAATTATGTTCGAAAATATTGCATACATCTAGGAGTTAATCTGCGAATAAATAAAAAAATCTATAAATTGCATACTTTTAGGTGCTAGCTTTAATTATCAGTTTTTATTGTGAAATTGGAATGAACGGACCAATATTACGCAATTCGCATTAAAAAACGCTTTATTAACTTTTAAATTACTTTGCACACACCCAGTCACGATAAAGCTTGCGGTTTTTCACTGCTTTAATGTCCTCCGAACAATCTATTTGCGTTTTTTTTTTTACACAATCGTTTAAAAGCGTGTTGATGGAGAGGAAAACACATTTGAAAAGGAGCCCGCCCGCTAGTGTCGGTGCGTAACTGCCAGGCAGGATTACGCCGTGAGCAGACTCGTCCGATAGCCGTGATGGTTTCTTTGGGTGTTCCATGCCATCCGGTGTGCGGCCAGATCATTTCTTCCCCGAGCGTTGCAACTCTTCGGTGGGATTATTTAAAATCCCGTGTTGGGGGGGGAGCCGAAAAAGACGCCAGATTAGTGGTGAGTTAGTGGCTCCAGTCCAGGATAGGCTGTTGCCGGTTGTTCCACGTTCTGCCGCCTAATCGTGCCGCAGATGGGAACCGGTTTCGCCGACTAGCTCAAAATTGATTCAATTGCGTACCGCAACATCGAACGCAGAAACCGATTCCGGACCGGCCTTGGAGGGAAGATTATGTCTGCTACTAGATAAAAAAGAGACACACAGGGATAGAAAGAGAGATAAACGAGCGATTCGAGAAGAAGAAACTTTGAGCCAGCAACATAAGCAATGAGAAGAGCAAAGCATAGTTCGTCTGCCACGATGGAATTCAATTTAAGGAACAAGCATTTGTACCATCAGCACGAGCGTGTGGTGAGAAACGGTTGATTTGCCGTGCGGTTTGCATACTTTCCGGCGCGTGGTCATTCAAATTAAACGCACGAGCATAAGGCTGTTGATCAGCTCGAATTACAACGTAATTGGCGAGGAATAACAGGGCATTAGTTCAACGAGTAGTGACTTAAATTTTTGGGAGAAACATTTCACACAAACGCCCGCTCGAAAGTTCGGTTGCGCCTGAATGTAGGCAAACGGTGTGTGCACCGTAATTACACGCTGGTGCAAGCTAAATAATGTTCACGCTCTGGCTACCAATTGAAGCAACACCGCCTGCTTCCACATTTAAGCAACCCAGACCCTGCAAGGACGATCATTATCTCACAACGTACGCGCTGTATCAGACTGCATTTCCGTTTGGTTTAGTGTGCATCAATTATTGTTATTTTTTTGCGTGTGTGTGTCGTGTCCGTACTGTGCTGGGCGTTCAACTTTGCACGCTCCATACTCATTCCAATTTCAACGGGGCGTTGGGTTAGGTTCGGTGTGCTTTGCCGAGTGGAGTCAGCAGTCGAAGTCATTGCAGTGGGTTGCGAAGAAAGTTGAAACAAGGTGAACACAACTTTTAATATGTTTTTAATATTAAGAATAAATTTAAATGAAGTAATAAAATATTAATAGTATTGAAAGAAAAAAATAGATAATTGAACAAAATGGTATTAAATAAATCGTAAAGAAATAGCACGTTTGCGCCCAAAAGCATGCAATCCGCACTACGGAACGCACCAGCTCGCATCTAGCTGCACACATTCGGGCGGAAATTGGTCTTATCAGCCTAAAAGTATGCAATTTTCACAGCTGATAGTTTAATTTAGAGCTCAGAGTGTTTGCATTCAAATTTCATATAATTGATTGCATTCTCAGCTCATCAGTCAATTCCTTTTGGAGTTGTGTTTAGCTGTGCTAACTTATGTGCTTAATTTTAAATAAGCACCCAACACCCCAATACACGTTTGCGGGGTCGGTCACTGTACGCAAGCGTGCCTACTGTACTAGAAAATAAATGTTAAAAAAAAGCCCAACCGTAAAGCAACATGGTGAAGCCCTCGCTGCGATAGGCGGCAGAATCCGGCGCGCATTGCCCATTGACGCGGAAGTACAAACATTTTGTGCTGCTGCGGTCGCTGCAGCACTCCTGTGCATCCGCGCGTCCACGGTGACTCCGCGGGCTGGTGCAGCATCATCCTCCCAAGCACGCACGCACGCACGCACGGTAAGTAACGCGCGATAATGCGGGAAGCGCCCGGAAGGTAGGCAACGCGCTCCACAATCTGCCCGTCAGCTGTCAAAGGCGGGTGAAGGAGGGCGCGCTACTGGCCTGTTATCGGCACGCGGTGCTTCCGATGTTTGCTTCCGTGCCGTGCCCGATCCGTTCGACGTCCCGGGTGGGTTTTCGGTTCTCGCATTATTTGTCGGCGCGTCGGCTTAAACACCGACACCGATTTTCTCACTCTATTAAATGCTGCCCTGCCGTGTGTGTTGTGTGTTAATGTTTCCAGCAGCAAAGCAGCAACAGCAAAAAATGGCGACACGTCGTCATTGTTGTGCCGCGTTCCAAACGACAAAGGAGAAAGTGTGTGTGAGAGGGAGAGAGAGAGAGAGAAAGAGAGCAAAAACCGTATCCCAGGCGAAAAAAAGAAGGCGAATAAATGGAGGAGAAAAAAAACCCCGTCAGCTCCGAAAATATCCTTCCCGGTCGCGACGTGTATTGGGAGGAAAGTTATTTATGACACCGTCCGCCCCGGAGGCAACACAATGCGGGGGGGCTGCGCTGTGACACGAGCTGAAATCAAAAGTAAAAGCGCCCGCTCCAGCGCCCGGCGAGGCGACATTCGAGCAAGTGTTATCCTTTTTGAGCCCCGGCGGGCTTACGACGGCGATTACCGGGGGTGAAGTCAGGCGCGCGATTTTCAACTCGAGCCCTCGGGTTGCACGGGGATGACAGGACCTCGTCGGCTCATAAATCAACATTCCAACCCACCGTGCCGCCGTGCGCTCGGAAAAACCCCGAAACGATTTCCGTACCGACGGCTGACGGTGGGGTTTGTGGGCCCGCGCACACACACCCACCCCCCCCCAGTGGCCCAAGGACACTCCATTAGAGTCATGTTGTGTTGAATGACATTATAATATTAAAAAAAAATCTCACCCCTTATCGCACCCCGCGTGCTTCGATTCGCTCGCCCACCACGCCCCACTCGGGCGGGCGTGATATTCCGGTGTGAAACAATTGGCCACCGTTTGGGGGCCACGGATCGTTTGTTCGGCATTCGGTTGGGTGTGCGAAGGGAGGCGAAGCTGACGTCGTAAGTGCGTTGAGCCGCGGCCTTTACACAATCAACCGACCGCGATGAACCGAACGGGAACGCCCGGTGGAATTAGAGGGACGTGTTTTTTTCTCTCTCTCTCTCCTGGTTTCTGCTGTAAATTCAATCAGTGTGCGTTTGCCGATGTCTTATCGCTTCGTGGATCGAAATTCACGCTGCTGCTGCTGCTGCTGAGGCACAGGGTGTTTGTATTACTTGTGCCTACCTATACAGAGCAAAATGGCTTTATTCAATCTGAAGTATGCAATCTGCTCTACACCTTTCTTGCGTGTTTTTAAACGCACACTGCATACTTTCATTCCCAATTTATATACTTCACGTGGAAGTATGCAACACGCACTACAGAAAGCTTACTATTGAGTTTTTAAGTGTTTATGTTATATGTGAGTATTTATGTTATTTATGTTATTTTTTGCGGATTTTTCGTGTTTATTAATATTTGAATACAAAAAAAAAATATCCAGACACTACTTTTTTAACCAGATTAACTGTTTTTATAGCGTAAAACAATAAATACTTGATAGCTGATTTTGATGAGTGAAAACCGGAAAGATAGAAAGAAAGAAGAAAAGATAAAAACGAAAGAAGTAAGAAGTAAAGAAATAAAGAAAAAGAGAAAGGAAAAAGAAGAAAAAACGAACGAAAAAAATTAAGAAAAAACAAGGAAATCAAAAAAGAAAAATAATAAAAAAGATAGTAAGAAAGACAGAAAGAAGGAAAAAA
>KZ072817.1:30714-41301 GCA_002091845.1 Anopheles cracens | reverse complement strand
CCCCCCCCCTCCCCCGCCCAGTGGAAGCCCACACGCCCGGCTGGCTTTTTCACTTCCAGCCCAGCGGATTAGTAGTTGACACAGAAGCCGGTGAAAATCCGGTTGCCCTCCGTCCCGGGCGCAGTGAAAGGCGCCCCAGAGCGCGCTTCAAAAGACGCTCGGTTCGCAACCCCTTCGTGGGCCAACCGGCCCACTGCGGTTGCTGAACAGTCGGGTGTTTTCTGCTTCCCTCCCGTCGCGCGCGCACACAAGAATGCGATTGCACCAAGAAGTGTCTTGTGTGTTTTTTTTTTTGTTTGTTATCTTCTGCCCGTGCGAAAGTCAACAAATAATCCAGAACCCGCACATCTCGCACCTGGAATTCGTCACCACGCCCCGCCCGGGTGGACGGGATGGGGGAAGCAATAAACCAAGCTCAATATTGACTCGTTCGGAATAGACAAAATTATGCCACGGTAAGCTCGGTGGGGTTGTTTTTCGTGACTCGAGCAATGAGTGGAGAGCGACTTGGTTTAACGTTCTTCTTTCCAGCCTTATTTCAGCTTCAAGTTTTGGAATCTGAAAGGAATACCTACCTCTAGAAAATATATTTTAAATAAGTAAATTTGAAATAATATCTTTTATTTAATTTAGATTTAATTTTAAGATAAAAATGGTTTTTAATTAATGATACAAAGAACAAAACTAAAAAAGATAAAATGACAACAAATAAAAATACGATGACAACAAAGTATAAAGCAGATATTTCAAACCTAACATAATAAATAATAAATAAAATTAAAATTAAAACTAAAATTAAATAACCAATTTGTTAAAAGAAAAATTAAGCATGAGCTCTCAAAATAAGTTCTCTCGAGATCTCCTGTCCTATTTCTTCTATTAATATTATTTTAACTAATTATTCACAGCAGCTCATTTCAAAGTTATTTTATGAAATTACTTGATATTTTCTACTATTCCATATTCAAGCTTCGAAACAGATCGTCTCTGAAATAAACTATTTTTTAAGCCTTCCATTGAATTATAACCATTTTTTTAAATTAAAAGATATATTCAAATCATCCAGAAATCTAATTCCAAGAGCCACCCGTACCTGCTAGGTTCCTTGCTCGGCTGCAAGGGAGAAGCAATCATTGCGCCAAGGTGTCGTACGCCGGAACGCGACCGATTCAGTCCAAGGCAAATAAGAGAGCGAACAACAAAAAAAAGCAACTCTCCAGCAAGTGGCTTCAATTCTCCTCCGCGCCGGGCGACGAAAACAGGGTTCTCCCGCCCCGACCACAATAACAATGCCGCATGGTGACGTGAAACGCGGCCGTAAAACACCGTCCGGTATTAGCCTGCAGCGTCAATTGTCGTAACGAGTCGCTCGTTAATGGCGCACGCTCGAGCGAGCGAAAGAAAGAAGAAAGAAGAAAAAAAAGCACAGCGACGAGAGAATGCAGACAGCATCCCGCGTCTTATCGCGTAGATAAATTTATCGCACGCACACAGCGGCGCGGGCCAGCCCGGGCACGGGGTGCGCATCCCCCGGGATCAGGAAGAGATCGTCGGCCAGATCGACGGTGACAGCGATCGGGTGCGGGAGTGTTTTTGTTTTGTGTGCGCTGTGCATCGTGAGTGGGTGCGATTTTGTCACTTCCGAGAGGTGTGTGTTTTGGAACCGTTGCGACGATGGAGAACTTCGGCTACAAGGAGGGCTCGTCGAAGCCGAAGCGGCGCCTCACGGCGAAGTCGATGAAGCGCCGCAACTCGCAGATCCCGATCAAGCCCAGGTAAGCGTGCGCTTCGGGCTGCAATCAAAACTAGTGATGGGCCGCTACCGAGCGAGAGTGAGCGAGAGCGAGCGAGCGGGAACGAATGGTTCCACCACGCACGGAGAGAGTTTGGGCTGCGATCGCACCGAGCCGAAGCAATACGAACCCAACACTCGGATAAAGTGACATAAGCCGATGCTCACTCACGTGAGAGATGGTTTATGTATTGGTGAGATACGGCGGAGAACTTTCATAACAGGTATTTTGACCCTTTCTTGGGAGAAAAATTCCTAAAAATATCATTCAGTTTATGCTTAAACGAGTACTTATAGTATTCATCCATTATACAACAAAAGTTTTCAAAATTTCACAAACTGTGTCAAATATTTGTTAACAAAAAACACCACAAAATTACTATTACAACGCTTATTCTTGGAAAAAGCTCAATTTAAGATAGATAAAAACAGATAGAAGGGCCGGTTATAAAACTCAAACGGAAAAGTCTCCAACAAAACCTATATATTAAAATGTAAATTAATTGACGAAAGGTATTTTCAACAAACTTGCGTGATTAGGAAAAGTTGGATAGAATGCTTAACCATGGTAAAATTGCAAGCAGACGTAGCGCGAAATTTCTCGCTGAGACTTTTCTCGCTGTCATTCGATTAATATCGATGTAAAAGTACATACATAACAAATGTGCTTTACATCGCTCATTTCACGAGCTCATTTTTATGTATGTACTTTTACATCGAAATTCATCGAATGACAGCGAGAAATTATGCGCTACGTCTATTTGCACGGTCAGACTGTTCCGTTTGAGTTTCATAACAGGTCCTATAACGTGAGGAAAAAAGAGAGAAAGAGAGAGAGAGAGAGTAATCATCCGTTGAGTGGACCAGCTTTGGCTTTATTTTAGCCAATAGCTCCCGAAAGAGCTGCTGAACGACTCAAATCTCATTATTTTCGAGGCCGGTTTACACGAAGCGCAACTCGAAGCGCGACTGCGAGCGCAACTGTCAAATTCGTTTGTTTTTGTTCACTTTTATCGCTAAATTCATCAAATCGCGAACATACAACGACTAAAATAGGGTATTCTTGCTACAGATATTTGTTTACAATCCAGCTCAAACTGTTTACATCGAGTTGCGCTTGCGTTGAGTTGACAACTGACAGCCCTCGCGCGTGCTGTCAGTTTCCGCGTTGCGCTTCGTGTACAAGGGGTCCCTTTAGGGACCAGGTTGTCGCATTGTTGCTTTCTGTTGGTTTTGTAATTTTGACAGCTTGGTCCAAAAGCGTGCCGTTGCGATATGGTGGAGCAAATCAAAACAACCATCACTCACACGTAAGAGATTTGACAGTTGCCGCGTACGCTGGCGTGTATCTAGGCCAGCAGCGGAGATTTGACAGCGTACGCGAGTCCATATGAAAAAAAAAAAACGCAATGCAACTGTCAAATGTCTTACGTGTGAATGCAGAGTCACATCAGAGCAAAACGTAAACAAATCTGACAGTTTGGTTCAAAACGAAACTCCCCCGATGAGCTGTCAAAGTACATGGGATGCAGCGACCTCCTCTCTATCAGACCTTGCTTCGTGTAGATCGGCCTGTCACACCTGATTCTCATCGTCACAATCAACTCGCTCCTCGCTCCAGGTTCTCGATCTCGCCCGAGCTGAGCGTGCACTGGATGAACGACCAGGAGGCGATGGTGACGGAGGACTTCGAGTACATGAAGATCGGGCCGTCGCCGCCGGCCGAGAGCGCGCCGATCATCTTCGACAGCTACGAGGAGTCGAGCCCGGAGTTCGGCGTGGAGCTGTCGAGCGAGTCGATCCGGACGTCGCTGGTCGACCAGCTGCGGCTCGCGTCCGGCCGCGTCCACCTGCTCGACAGCATCGAGCAGGGCAACATGGTCGCGGCGAACGTGGCCGACTTCTTCGGCGGCGCGAGCAAGACGGAGAAGAACATCTGCTTCCTGTGGGCGGCGTTCGCGAAGCGCTGGGACCTGCTCGACGCGCTCATGGAGCACGGCGCGGAGCTGGCGTTCCACGACACGAGCGGCTTCACCGCGCTCCACCTGAGCGCGTTCAGCGACTGCCTCAACTGCGCGAGCGTGCTGGTCGCGAAGGGCATCGACGTGAACCTGCAGCCGAAGGCGTACACGCCGCTGCAGTGCGCCGCATTCGGGAACGCCGCCCACACGGCGCTCTTCCTGCTCGGGAAGGGCGCCCGGCTGGAGCTGTGCACGCGGCGGCCCGGCGGCGAGGAGACGCTGCTGCACTGCGCGGTCCGGGCGAACGCGCTCGACTGCGTGCGGCTGTTCATCGCGGAGGGCCTGGACGTCAACTCGATCAAGCCGAGCGGCATGAACGCGATCCACCTGGCGGCCGACCTCGGCCACGTCGAGTGTCTGCGGGTGCTGCTCGCCGCACCGGGCGCCGACCCGAACATCCGCATCGGCATCCGGGAGAAGGAGTCGACGGCGCTGCACCTCGCGGCGGACGAGGGCAACGCGGCGTGCGTGGCGCTCCTGCTCGAGCAGGGTGCGGAGGCCCGGCTCAAGAACCACCGCGGCTTCACGCCGCTCCACCTCGCGTCCCGCACCTCCAGCCTCGAGTGCGTCGACCTGCTGCTGCGGGCCGGCATCGCCGACCCGAACGAGGAGGACTTCGACATGCGGACGCCGCTGCACACCGCGATCGGCCGGTCGGAGTCCGCGTTCCACATCATCGAGACGCTCATCTGCTGGGGCGCGGACGTGAACAAGAAGGACGTGTTCGGGTTCACGCCGCTGCACCTGGCCGCCCTCGACGGGCTCGCGCACTGCGTCGAGATACTGCTGTTCTACGACGCGGACGTCACGGCCAAGACGAAGAAGGGCACGACCGCGCTGAACGTGATCACGCGCAAGACGCCCAGCTCGCTCGCGATGATCACGCAGAAGATGGACGACTCGATGACGCTGATCCACTCGCAGAACCCGTCGGAGAAGGAGGTCGAGCTGGAGCTCGACTTCCGCACGATCCTGCAGCACTGCTACCCGCGCGAGATCAGCTACCTGAACACGCTCGTCGACGAGGGCCAGAAGGAGATGCTGCAGCACCCGCTCTGCTCCGCGTTCATCTACATCAAGTGGGGCAAGATACGGAAGTACTACATCGCCCGGCTGCTGTTCTGCTTCATCTTCATCCTCTTCCTGACGCTGTACGTGCTGACGGCGCTCGCGCACAACTGCTACAACGGCAGCAAGGACATGGAGGAGACGATCCAGGAGCAGGAGCTCTGCCAGAAGCAGTCGATCCTGGGGAACATGCTGCGCCGCAACCCGTTCGTGATGGAGATGCAGTGGCTGGTGCTGGTCGCGATCACGTTCGTCGAGATCTGCCGGAAGCTGTACGGCATCACGGGCTACTCCTCCATTCGCCGGTACGTCACGCAGATGGAGAACATCACCGAGTGGTTCATCATCGTGAGCGTGTTCGTCATCTCGTACATCTACACGAAGCGCACGTACACGTGGCAGAACCACATCGGCGCGTTCGCCGTCCTGCTCGGCTGGACGCACCTGATGGTGATGATCGGGCAGCTGCCGGTGTTCGGCGCGTACGTCGCGATGTACACGAAGGTGCAGGTCGAGTTCGCGAAGCTGTTCATCGCGTACTCGTGCATGCTGGTCGGGTTCACGATCAGCTTCTGCGTCATCTTCCCGTCGTCGTCGTCGTTCGAGAACCCGTTCATGGGGTTCATCACCGTGCTGGTGATGATGGTCGGCGAGCTCGACCTCGAGCTGCTGATCAACGACCCGGACGGGAAGGACCCGCCGTTCATGCTCGAGCTGAGCGCGCAGATCACGTTCGTGCTGTTCCTGCTGTTCGTGACGGTGATCCTGATGAACCTGCTGGTCGGGATCGCGGTCGACGACATCCAGGCGCTGAAGAAGACGGCCACCCTGTCGAAGCTGGTCGGCCAGACGAAGCTGATCTCGTACATCGAGTCGGCGCTGTTCAACGGCTGGCTGCCGAACTGGCTGCGGAGCCTGCTGCACTACACGGCGCTCGTGTCGCCCCGGGCCTACCGCGTCATCCTCAGCGTGAAGCCGCTCAACCCGGAGGAGAAGCGGCTGCCGCGCAACATCATGATGGCGGCGTACGAGATCGCCAAGGAGAAGGAGCAGCAGCTGGCGGCGGTCGTGCTGCCGGGCGAGCCGGCGGCACCGGATGGGCAGCAGCAGGGGCAGGCCGCGCCGGCAGGCGACGGTGAGGGGGCGGCGGCGGTGACCCACCCGGAGCCGGGTGTGCGGGCGCTCGATGCGCTCGCGTCCAAGATCGACCAGAGCGCGGAGCGAATGAACGACGTGACGCGCGAGCTGCAGGAGCTGCGGGCGGTACTGCAGCAGAACCAGCAGCTGATCGACGAGATCGCGCGGCAGGTGTGCGGTGCGGTTGTGAAGGAGTAGCAGTGCGGTGGTGTCTCGCGCTCGGAGGCTAGTTTAAATAAAGGCGTGTAAGAAGGACCTAATTCGACAATTTTTGCAGCAGAAGAATCATGAATCACGAGCGCACTCACTCGACTCGTTCGCCGCTCCGATTCAGAGCGGAATGAACGATCCGACCACTTTACTGCGTGAGTGTATGAGCCGCAAAAATGAGAGCCAAAGAGTATCTGCTGTCGCTGTCGACTGTCAGTGTGTGTGAAAGGTCCAAGGGTGCAAAAAAAAATCACCGCTCACGCTCATTTAGAGAGAGTGCATGAACTGAACTGCACCTGATCGTTCGAAAGAATCGTTTTTGAGTATTTATTAGCTGTTTATTTATTTCTCTTCTATTTCTATCGCCCTATTTAGTCTCTTGCTTCGATCATTTAACTTCCATTTTGTTCTAAGTGTGCTTTAAGTGTGCAAAAAAATCACCGCTCACGCTCATTTAATTTAGTGCATGAACTGAACTGCACCTGATCGTTCGAAAGAATCATTTGTGAGTCTCTATTAGCTGTTTATTTATTTCCCTCTATTTCTATCGCTCTGTTTAATCTCTTGCTTCGATCATCAAACTTCCATTTTGTTCTAAGTGTGCAAAAAAATCACCGCTCACGCTCATTTAATTTAGTGCATGAACTGAACTGCACCTGATCGTTCGAAAGAATCGTTTTTGAGTATTTATTAGCTGTTTATTTATTTCTCTTCTATTTCTATCGCCCTATTTAGTCTCTTGCTTCGATCATTTAACTTCCATTTTGTTCTAAGTGTGCTTTAAGTGTGCAAAAAAATCACCGCTCACGCTCATTTAATTTAGTGCATGAACTGAACTGCACCTGATCGTTCGAAAGAATCATTTGTGAGTCTCTATAAGCTGTTTATTTATTTTTCTTCTATTTCTATCGCTCTATTTGCTTTGTTTATTAAACTTTCATTTTTTCCCAAGTGTGTTCTACGTGTGGAAAAAAAAACCGCTCACGCTCAGTTCATTTAGTAGGTGAACTGAACAGCAACTGATCGAAAGAATTAGTTTTGAGTATTTACTAGCTGTTTATTTATGTTTCTTTGATTTCTATTGCTCTATTTAGTCTGTTGCTAAGATTATTTCCTTCTATTTTGTTGTTTAACGAAATCTTCAGTATAGAATCATGATGAGCGAAGCCGCTCAATAGGTTCCCGTGGTGAACTTCGGGGGAAAAAAACGATTTCAAGCTGGAACTTTTAGGACATAAAAAAAAACCTAACATTCTCGACAATGTTGTCCAAATCAATAGAAAGCACAACAAAGACACTCAAGCAAAGGGAGAGTGCTTTCCCGCGGCGCTTTCTTTGCTGAAGAGGTTTCCCGTGCCCGCAGCACGTAGCTGGCTCGCAAATCCGTGCCTGTTTATGTAAACCTCGCCGCGGTAACACATCGCCAGTGACCACTTCTCGGTGCGAGGGCTGCTCGCAATTGCGCCCTAAGGTAGGCACGCTGATGCTATTTTTCTACTCTCCCGAACGGAAGGTCGGTCCGCTTTTTTTCTTGCTGTTGTTGTTGTTGTTGTTGTTGCTGTGTGCGTGTGTGGGGCCTTCGCTCCACGCTGAAAATGGAATACCGCTGTCGTATGCAAATGGGCGCCGGGTTTTGCCGCCTGAAGTATCCACCCCAATCATCGCCATCAGCCCCGAACCGGCACCAAACCGACTCTCTATTAATATCGCATGGATCGTTTTGATGAAGGTGCTTACCGTGCGGCTTACCGAGCGGCCCAACAGCGCCGCCGCCTGGCAGCGGAAGCTGAAAGGAAGCGATGGTGGTGAAAAAAAATTGTAATGAAAAATGACTTCCGGGCCACTCGAGGTTACGGACCCGGACTTTCCGCCTCGAGTGCCTCGGATCGAAGCGATCGGAACCGCGCCCCAAGAGGAAGCGCCAGTAACGATGACGCGGGGCCACGGGGGGTTTTGCCCGGGCGTTTCGCCGGCGCTTGAAAACAGAAGAAATCGATCGCGGCGGCGACGGAAATCGAAAAGGAAGCGGACATTGCGAAAGGAACAGGAAATGGAGGAGAAAGCGCACTCCACGCGCCGGGTGGGAAGAGGAGATAATAATAAAACCAATTTTTCACACCGAACCTCGCCGCGAACGGGAGCGACGGTGCGAAGCTCAGGTGGTCCGCTTCCCGTAGCGGATCGGTTACTTGAGCCGCTGCTGTGGGCGGACGACACTGGAGCCGAACGAGTGAAAGGAATTTGAAGTAATTAAAATGATTAGAGACGCGTCCAGGGGACGCGTATTTTCAAACTGGAAGGCGACACTTGCGGATGGACGAACGCTTGACTAGAGGCGAAAGGCGGAAGCTGCTCACACTTCTTTTTTTCTGTGCCATGAATGAACTTTCACTTGAGCCGCTCGCAACGGCAGTGGCAATGAGCCATGCGATATTAACGCGCCATTGAAGCGCGTTCGAAAGTGCATTCTCACGATAGTGATAGGTCCGTGGCACTAATTTAATTGGCGGGTTTGATAGATACGAACGAAGTTGTGACAGATTTCGCAAAATAGTGGCTGAAGAAAATTTCGCGCCTACAAGTATGCAATCCGCTGTTAGAGCTCGAGTGTACAACAATTGCACAGAATTCTTTTGGAAGAATTCCGGTTTAGTGCATTGGCTCAGTAAGTTGACGTGCAGATTGCATACTTTCTGGCTGATAAGGAACTTTTGAGATAAAAAAACATGCATAAGAGAACGTCGTGGTATCGTTATGTTAATATAAATACGCCTGAAAGTTTGCCTTTGTGTTGTTGTTGTTGTTGTTGTTGCTGTGTGCGTGTGTGGGGCCTTCGCTCCACGCTGAAAATGGAATACCGCTGTCGTATGCAAATGGGCGCCGGGTTTTGCCGCCTGAAGTATCCACCCCAATCATCGCCATCAGCCCCGAACCGGCACCAAACCGACTCTCTATTAATATCGCATGGATCGTTTTGATGAAGGTGCTTACCGTGCGGCTTACCGAGCGGCCCAACAGCGCCGCCGCCTGGCAGCGGAAGCTGAAAGGAAGCGATGGTGGTGAAAAAAAATTGTAATGAAAAATGACTTCGGGGCCACTCGAGGTTACGGACCCGGACTTTCCGCCTCGAGTGCCTCGGATCGAAGCGATCGGAACCGCGCCCCAAGAGGAAGCGCCAGTAACGATGACGCGGGGCCACGGGGGGTTTTGCCCGGGCGTTTCGCCGGCGCTTGAAAACAGAAGAAATCGATCGCGGCGGCGACGGAAATCGAAAAGGAAGCGGACATTGCGAAAGGAACAGGAAATGGAGGAGAAAGCGCACTCCACGCGCCGGGTGGGAAGAGGAGATAATAATAAAACCAATTTTTCACACCGAACCTCGCCGCGAACGGGAGCGACGGTGCGAAGCTCAGGTGGTCCGCTTCCCGTAGCGGATCGGTTACTTGAGCCGCTGCTGTGGGCGGACGACACTGGAGCCGAACGAGTGAAAGGAATTTGAAGTAATTAAAATGATTAGAGACGCGTCCAGGGGACGCGTATTTTCAAACTGGAAGGCGACACTTGCGGATGGACGAACGCTTGACTAGAGGCGAAAGGCGGAAGCTGCTCACACTTCTTTTTTTCTGTGCCATGAATGAACTTTCACTTGAGCCGCTCGCAACGGCAGTGGCAATGAGCCATGCGATATTAACGCGCCATTGAAGCGCGTACGAAAGTGCATTCTCACGATAGTGATAGGTCTGTGGCACTAATTTAATTGGCGGGTTTGATAGATACGAACGAAATTGTGACAGACATTCTCGACAATGTTGTCCAAATCAATAGAAAGCACAACAAAGACACTCAAGCAAAGGGAGAGTGCTTTCCCGCGGCGCTTTCTTTGCTGAAGAGGTTTCCCGTGCCCGCAGCACGTAGCTGGCTCGCAAATCCGTGCCTGTTTATGTAAACCTCTCCGCGGTAACACATCGCCAGTGACCACTTCTCGGTGCGAGGGCTGCTCGCAATTGCGCCCTAAGGTAGGCACGCTGATGCTATTTTTCTACTCTCCCGAACGGAAGGTCGGTCCGCTTTTTTTCTTGCTGTTGTTGTTGTTGTTGTTGTTGCGGGTTTTGAGGCTAGAAATCACTTCCAAACCAAGAAGGCAAACCGATCCGGGAGCGAAAAACATTGCTCCGGCATCGACGCATCAATCTCACCGGCCAAGGGAGGGGGGGGGGGGCGTAAAATAATCAGCTAAAAGTTCGCATTAACCACCCTGAACGGTTTCGGGAAAACAATAAATGCGCACACACAAGCACACACGCGCACCGCCAAGAAAACACGCGTGTAAGGCATCCCTTTGAGGTAGGGAATCCTTCA
>KZ072817.1:5319-17891 GCA_002091845.1 Anopheles cracens | reverse complement strand
ACAGCAGGCGAGGAAGGAAAAGAAAGCGCTCGGAATCGGGAAGGGCGCGTTGCGTAGCGCGTCTTCGTACGGTGTGTGCAATTTTCCTCCGTTTCAAATGTCATTTATAACAAAAACCAACCACAGAGATAGATCTCTGCTTTGGGGCATCATCAAGACGGCGGGCGATCGTATCCATCATATGGCTGCTTTTATGACAAGCTGGCACGGCACAGCGCGGCGGAACAATAATGCTGAGCGGCACGGGGTCAGAGGCCAGCCCCCGGGAGGGGGATTGTGCTGAGATGAGTTTTAGCGCGATAAGACGGCAGACGAATCTCTTCCGTTTGCTGTTCGGTACGGTTTACAAACGAAGATCTGTGCGAACGTGTCAACGCGTGTCTTGCAATCGCTTTGGAATGAAACTGAACGCCTTTGTTTTAATTTTATTCGATCTAAATAACAAATACGACACACTAACGCTGCTGGTTTGTGTCTTGGACAGCATTCCGCCCGAAGGTATGCAATAGATTGTATTTTTCAATTTAATTTCGAATATTTTTTACAAGAAGGCAACGAATGATAAGGAGAGAAGAAGAGAAAAAAACCTAAAATAACAGCAACAACGACAGCAACAACAAAAAAACGGCAAAAATGGAAAAGCTCAATTTGGCCGGAAACCTGCCCGGTGGAGAGCATTTCACTAAGAGGACACTTTCGTTTTTGTATCCCATCTTCACCGGTCGCGCCTGATGCTTGAGTGCGGACGTGAGGGAGACCGCTGTAGTGTCCGGTATTGGAGGCATGTTGTTTTGTACACTTTGTTTTTCTTCTTCCAGCTCTTTTTTCCCCAATTTACTAACGCATTTAACGACTTTTCATCAGCAAACGTTCTTCGGGGATATTGTTTACCCGCTAGCTAATAACTTCCAAACTTGTGTGCCGCATTTAACTGCGACTGAACACAGCTTCTGATTTCAGCGAAATGCGCGTGTGTCGGTCGAGCATGCTCGAAAACACCTCTTCTCGGCTTGTAATTAATGGAAACGCTTTCGTCTCACGTGACACCCAAGAATGTCGCGTGCTTTTCAGCCGGTTTTACGCTGGAACACAGGCGAGAGGGAGAGAGTTTTTTTTACGTTCTGTTTCTGTGATGCAGTTGAGAAAGGTTAAGCTCAAACGTGTAAACATTGACCGTGAAGTTGGTGTGTCGCATTTTTTTGTTCTGAGAATGCAGCGTGGAAGAGGAATACGGGTCTCAAGCATGAAAAAATAAAGACTTCATAATGAACGTGTTGGTTCGCTGTGTTCTGTGGTTTGATGTGTGCTGTGTTAGATGGAAATTTCACCAGAAATTTATGTTGTTTATATGAAGCAATGATTTTATTTATGTATTATGAATTAGTCTGGAATAATGGCTTGCACCAGCTTTAAGTTGAAAATAGTATATATTTTAAGTTAAACGTGAAACTTTTGTTAACAAACATTTCCGCTAATTTGTATATTTAATACAAATTAGTTTTGTAATTTTGAGATATTTTTGATCCTAGAACAAACAATAATCAGAACAGAAAAGCCACCGAGACGTTTAGTAGGTATGTTAAACATTTATTTGAATTGAAGAAATATTCTCAGGGGTATTATCATTTACTCTTGACAATTTAAAAATGGATTCGTGAATATTTATCGCTCACTGAAGCAAAACAAATCCATTTGGATTTTTATGCGTTTGATAAACATCAATTAAAACCGAAAACGCATCGATGATGCATACTTTTAGGCGCATTCTATACCCCCGAGAGCAAATAAGCTAGCACGCCTAAAATTATGCAATACCTACAACACAGTAAATTTGATCTCAAAGGCGATTTCTCCCTCTGAATTTTGATCTAAAGGTCCAGCCTCCCATTTCTCCCCCTGAATTTTGATCGCATTGAACCGCTGCCTGAATGGCGCAAAAGTTTTCCCCGCGACCGACGTCCCGACGTCTCGGCTGCGCCCGTCGCCTGTCGCCGGCGCGGGATGAAGCCGTTTGATCCACTAATTTTAATTGCTACTGTTAAATTCTTACACCGTCAGCGGCAGGCGTGCGCTGTAGGATGTAATGGATTTAATGGTTTGAATTGCTGCAATCAGCTCCGGCTTGCTTCGGGTGGCTTGCGGGATAGTGCAGGTTTCGGCTTCCTGGCGCTCGTTGCAAACAAACAAAGCGAAGGAGAAAAACACATCTTCGAGCGCTTCTGAAGTCTTCACGGAAGGTACAGAAAGGGCGTATTGAAGTAAGTCAACGTGTTTTAGTGTGTGTTTTATTCAGTTCAACAATCGATTTCATACGCTAAACCTTGTCGTCATCAAAGCCAAACGCATCCGTGACTGCCTGTTTGTGTCTCGGCTAAAATATTTTAAAATGTGTCATGCGTGTTGCATACATCCGGGCGTTTTTTTGTTCGTAGCGTCATGAGAACCGATCCGAATAAAGCAACATGATGCATTATGTAATAATAAACGAAAAAATTAAATAAACAGAAACATGCGCCTGCATGTATGCAACATTTTGCTTTACCGTGCTCACGTTGTGTTCTACGAAAGAATTTCTGTTTCTGAGAAAACGATAATTTAATTTTAATTTGTAACGTTGAAAAAACGTAAATAAACAACGATACAAAAAGAAATTGGTTGGAATGCGTAAAGGTTTACCGATTTTGAAAAATGCGCTTTAAGTTCAGCAAACTCGTGTCAATCACCGTACACGCCAGGTTATCTGTTGCTGGCGGTATTTCGTATTTTGTTTTAATAAACTTGATGATTGGCATCAGTTTCGCTGCTGGTTTTATTTAGCTCGAAACTCATTTTGCATTTGCTCACTGTTTCCGCCGATAGGGCGGGGAGCCTTTAACAGGGAAACGTTCCCGGCAGCAGTTGCGTTTTTTTTCTCTCTCTCTCCCTGCGGTGAGCGCGGTAAATTTTGCGCTACCACCGCTTCTCGTGCCGTGCTCGCCGATCCGGCAGCGCCGGGGAATAGCAGGCGTTTGACGCTTCGATTCCTAGCTTAATGACAGTAACCGGGAGTGTGTGTTTGTGTGTGTATGTGATATAGGCGAGCGTTGGAGCGAAGGAAACGGAGAAAGAGCCTGACGGTGGCAAACTTAATTATCACCATGTTAATTACTTTATGGTACTTTAGCCTAAAATGCCACCGTAGCGATATTGTCCGGTCGGTTTTTCGCTGCCGGGATTTTTTTTTGTATCCCATCTTCACCGGTCGCGCCTGATGCTTGAGTGCGGACGTGAGGGAGACCGCTGTAGTGTCCGGTATTGGAGGCATGTTGTTTTGTACACTTTGTTTTTCTTCTTCCAGCTCTTTTTTCCCCAATTTACTAAAACAATCGATTTCATACGCTAAACCTTGTCGTCATCAAAGCCAAACGCATCCGTGACTGCCTGTTTGTGTCTCGGCTAAAATGTTTTGAAATGTGTCATGCGTGTTGCATACATCCGGGCGTTTTTTTGTTCGTAGCGTCATGATAATCGATCTGAATAAAGCAACATGATGCATTATGTAATAATAAACGAAAAAATTAAATAAACAGAAACATGCGCCTGCATGTATGCAACATTTTGTTTCACCGTGCTCATGCTGTGCTCGACGGTAGAATTTCTGTTTCTGAGAAAACGATAATTTAATTTTAATTTGTAACGTTGAAAAAACGTAAATAAACAACGATACAAAAAGAAATTGGTTGGAATGCGTAAAGGTTTACCGATTTTGAAAAATGCGCTTTAAGTTCAGCAAACTCGTGTCAATCACCGTACACGCCAGGTTATCTGTTGCTGGCGGTATTTCGTATTTTGTTTTAATAAACTTCATGATTGGCATCAGTTTCGCTGTTGGTTTTATTTAGCTCGAAACTCATTTTGCATTTGCTCACTGTTTCCGCCGGTAGGGCGGGGAGCCTTTAACGGGGAAACGTTCCCGGCAGCAGTTGCGTTTTTTTCTCTCTCTCTCTCCCTGCGGTGAGCGCGGTAAATTTTGCGCTACCACCGCTTCTCGTGCCGTGCTCGCCGATCCGGCAGCGCCGGGGAATAGCAGGCGTTTGACGCTTCGATTCCTAGCTTAATGACAGTAACCGGGAGTGTGTGTTTGTGTGTGTATGTGGTATAGGCAAGCGTTGGAGCGAAGGAAACGGAGAAAGAGCCTGACGGTGGCAAACTTAATTATCACCATGTTAATTACTTTATGGTACTTTAATCAGTTTTCTCCCGAAAACTTTCCGCCACCGGTCGGGGCACATTTTTTGATGCCCCACAGCAGGTGAAAGGGGGGTGGGTTGGGAGAGAAGGGCTAGAAGAGACGCGTGACGCGTACCCTGATGGCTAGTGGCAGCGCGTTCCGGGCCCCGGTGAAAAAGCTGCACGAGCAGCAAAATTACCGCCGTAGGTCGCATTACGGCCCGAGCCGGGCAGGGCGGTTGAGATGACGGGTACGGTGAAAGTTTCGCTGCCTGAATGGCGCAAAAGTTTTCCCCGCGACCGACGTCCCGACGTCTCGGCTGCGCCCGTCGCCTGTCGCCGGCGCGGGATGAAGCCGTTTGATCCACTAATTTTAATTGCTACTGTTAAATTCTTACACCGTCAGCGGCAGGCGTGCGCTGTAGGATGTAATGGATTTAATGGTTTGAATTGCTGCAATCAGCCCCGGCTTGCTTCGGGTGGCTTGCGGATAGTGCAGGTTTCGGCTTCCTGGCGCTCGTTGCAAACAAACAAAGCGAAGGAGAAAAACACATCTTCGAGCGCTTCTGTAGATCCACCAACGATAAACTTATCCGTGTACAGTTCACTCATTTGAAAACTGAGCTTGGATGGAACGTGAAATGAAATAATCAAATAGCCCTGTCTGCGATGGGTTAAAACTTGACGTGAAATAAATTATTTCTGATGGTGCGATTGGTTCGACTACAGAAAAATTGTTTCTTCATCGAAAAGGCGATGCAACCGAACCACTAATGACTTCAGCGCTTGCAAACTTCAAGTGGGAATGAACGAAAGAAGATAGTGTCTTGAAGACTAGCCACGCCGTCTACTGCGGAACAATTTCTAACTTAATTGATGGCCGAGAAACTAAACCACCTAGCCACTCACGTATTTATTAGCGCCTTCAAGTATGCAATGTTTTTTTTTTTATTTTCACTCATTTTTAATATTTATAGACAGGCGTCCTAGCTTGAAACGCCTTCCACGACTCCGCACTCCATAAAATACGCTGCGTCTTGATGGCGCGGCCGTCTAGCGATAGTGCACCTAATGAGGAATAATCCCTGCCGGGCTCAGGCGATTATGAATGGCTGATCAGCGGGCCGGGTGCAGCGCCTTCGTGCGCTCGCCGATTAGCCGAACCCCGCTGGCTGTGCCAGCGCCCGCACTTGCACGAAGAAAATTCACTTGCAGTCGTCAACCGACAAAGTGAAGGGTTATTTTCATAATTATGTTGCTGCAGCGTTAATCAGTTTTCTCCCGAAAACTTTCCGCCACCGGTCGGGGCACATTTTTTGATGCCCCACAGCAGGTGAAAGGGGGGTGGGCGTGTTGTAGGTATTGCATAATTTTAGGCGTGCTAGCTTATTTGCTCTCGGGGGTATAGAATGCGCCTAAAAGTATGCATCATCGATGCGTTTTCGGTTTTAATTGATGTTTATCAAACGCATAATGAAGTCGCTGGCTACATGGGTTACCTGGTTGTCAGGAATGTGTTTTTGGCTTATGAACATCACCAAAAGAGAGCTTGCTTTATATACCTCAGAAGAGTCGTGAGCGCCCAAAAGTATGCAATCGGTTGTTGTCTTAGATAAATTCCTCATTTTTCTGGTGTGTTAAGCTTCGTCTGCTTAGAAACGAAAAATAACTTCTCGCTTAACTTTATTCAAATTGATTCTTTTCTGTCAAAATTCATGAAAGCCTTAACTAAACGTTACGTCCAAACTACTATTCGTCAGTTAAGTGACTGTGGCGATAAATGAAAACACAACCAGAACGACCAGGGAGTGAAAAACCCTCTGAGTACCTTCGAGAGGGCCCCGAAAGCCGTTCCCGTTCGGTTCGGTATGTTACGGCGGAGCAAACAAAAAGCCAGGAACATGAGAGAACCGCACAAAACTCGTCCACCGGACCGGGCAGGCCAGCCGCACTCAAACGCCCCTGCCGACGCAATTGTCACCGCAGTCGCGCAAACCCCAGAATCAAACCCGATCGAGTTATTATTTCCCGGGCGACGCTTTAATGGGAAAAACCACAAATGCAACGGTGGAAGCGCCACGTGCACACTCACGACCCCGGACCAATCGGTTGCGCGTGGTCGAGGTTGCGCGTGGTTGCGCGTTTGACGCTTTCCCGGGCCGCGGGCCGGCAAAAAAAACAAAAAAAAAAACGGGGTCGTGGCAAAGTTTTCTCTCCACCGAATGACATTGTTCGGGCTCGGTTTGGCCGTGCTTCCGCCGCGCCTGACGAATGGCACACAGAGTCGGCACACGGAGCAACCAACCCAGCGCTGCTGGTCATTTCGGAATAATCAAATTTGAAGCTTAGAGCGCACGCAACGCTTCACCGCCGCGGTGGCACTGTTTCGGGTTCTTATTATTTTTTAGTATTTTTTTAGAAATGTAATCTTAAAAAATGTTGCTACATGAGAAAGAGTATAGAAATTTATTTTTACGCTTAAATTTGCATAATTTTCGTATGAGTAGTTTTTTTAACGAGAAGATGTTTAAGAGGATGAAAATAAACACGATGGTCAAATAATGGTGGTATAACATCTTGAGAAAGTCAGTTAACTTCACTTATTTTTCTATACTGTCATCGAAAAGCCAGCATTGCCTTTTTGAAAGTGTGTTTTAAGAAAAAAATTTCGTGAAAATCGTATTGAAAAAATCGGATTTAGTTATAAAAAAATATATTTAATTCCTCTATGCATTACAGAAAGATATACTGGATTTAAATTACAAGCCACTAAAAAAAGGAAAAGGTAAGGGATTTTTGAGCTGCGGTAAACCGATTGTGTTCCAGCGTAAAACCGGCTGAAAAGCACGCGACATTCTTGGGTGTCACGTGAGACGAAAGCGTTTCCATTAATTACAAGCCGAGAAGAGGTGTTTTCGAGCATGCTCGACCGACACACGCGCATTTCGCTGAAATCAGAAGCTGTGTTCAGTCGCAGTTAAATGCGGCAAACAAGTTTGGGAGTTATTAGCTAGTGGGTAAACAATATCCCCGACGAACGTTTGCTGATGAAAAGTCGTTAAATGCTTTAGTAAATTGGGGAAAAAAGAGCTGGAAGAAGAAAAACAAAGTGTACAAAACAACATGCCTCCAATACCGGACACTACAGTGCGACACACCAACTTCACGGTCAATGTTTACACGTTTGAGCTTAACCTTTCTCAACTGCATCACAGAAACAGAACGTAAAAAAAACTCTCTCCCTTTCGCCTGTGTTCCAGCGTAAAACCGGCTGAAAAGCACGCGACATTCTTGGGTGTCACGTGAGACGAAAGCGTTTCCATTAATTACAAGCTGGGGGGGGGGGGGGGGGGGGGCGCGCGCGGCGCTGATAGGCTTCGGATTATTTTGTTTCGTGCTTTTTTTTCCTCGTTTCGTTTTTTCTTCATTCTTCTTTGCTGTATCGGTTTCGCTTTCGCGTTTCGCGGCGGCGAGAGGTGATATTTCGTTTAAAATCACAATACAACGGTGAGTTTAGTAAAGCCCGCGCTTCGGTGTGCCGGTCCGCGAGGTGTAATAAAGCTGCACGAGGTTCCTTAGATTTTAGACATTTCCTGCTAATAAAGAGCTACCACATCAATTAAAACAGCATTTTTGCATACTTTATGGCGAGAAATGTATTCCCCCGCCTAAATGTATGCAATTCTATTTTTGTAGGTGGGCAATGCTTTTTAGCTTGATCTTTCTGAACAGCGTCCTTTAAAAGTTTATTGAAATGTGAGGCTCATCTAGCGCACCAACACGCTCCATCAGTGCAAAATGCCAGCCGGATCGATTACGTAAGGGCGGGCCGCGCGGGATGCCGTGCTGTAAGCGAACCAGCGAAACGCACGTGCGGTGTACGTATCAGCCTCCCACCTGGAAAAGCCCGTCACCCGTCACTCACAGGGCAAACAGGCCACCGCGAAGGTGCACGAGGCCGCGATCCGAGAAAGGGCGTCGCAAAGGCGTCGCAAAGGGCCCCCCCGGCTCGAGCGGGTTTCGCCCGGATACACATTTGAAAATTAAATTTTGGCCCACGCCGAACCTCCTTCAAGCCTGACGCCCGGCCGATCGATCTCGCGGCGAGGCGACGCTCGTAGCGCGCACTATGCGCGCCGAGTACGTCTATAAAGCTGTGTTCTACACGCCCCGTGTGCCTTCCCGCGAAAGGGATTGTCAAAATAAGTAAATAGAACCTTATCTAGCTGCGCCTAAATGTATGCAATTGTATGTTTTATTTCTGGGTATTTTAGGGTATATATGAATAGCTATTTTTTCCAGGCCATGAAAATTCAACCGTAAACCAGAAACTTAGGTAATCTCATCCGCTTCGTGCAACACTCCTGGTGGCCACCGTGGACAGCAATGTACGAACAATCCCGGGCCGCTGATAGCACTTCTATTAGCTTCGATCATTCCTAAACGAGTGGTTTCTACACCACCACACGCCTCCCAAACACCCAGCTCGCAGCCATGCACGGTGTGACATACATCGTACACGGCACGGGAAGAAAAATCGCCCACACGCACCATCGAACGGGTAACAAATGGATGCCCGCTCCGGAAAGTGCCGAAAGTGTCCGAATGCCTGGGGCTCGGCCCTTATCCTCTTCAAATATTTACCAACCGATCGGGGAGTATTTTTCTTCCCTCCCGGGGCGGTTCGCTTCCGGCCGCATCCCCGGGCCCGGGGCGTCCCTTTTAATTCTAATAAATTGTTTGTGCTATCCGAGCGCCGTCGTCGTCGTCGTCTTGCCGGGTTGTGAGTGTGGCTGTCGGTTGCGGTTTTACTAGCAGCGCTGCGGTCTTCGGCAGGATTGGAGTGGCTCGGTCGGCGCCACGGCAAGCAACGCCCGGCGTTTTGATCTTCGTCAGCACTCTGCGCAATTGCAAAACTAGCTCGCTGCGCTGACGGTGCTGGCTGTGTTTTGCTACATTTTATTATGATTTTCCAATGCAACCGAGTGTGCCGCGCCGCCTGCTGCTCCGAGAGGTGTTGACGTTCGGTTTACGCCCCAGCACTCCACCATAAACTAATGAGGTTTATCGAACCGGAGAGACGCTCGGCCGAGGCTCGGTCGGTCTTGGTCTTGGCGTTTCGTTGCCCGGCAGCCGGATCCAGCCCTCGCCGCTGCACAGGTGAGCGTCGAAATTAATTAAACCCCCTCCTGGGGTTACTCTCGGGGCACTACAGTAACAGTACGTCATGGTCCCGTGCTGGCGAAAGCCGACAGGGGGGAAAAAATCTATAACATAACAAAAGTACTAAATCACGTTTATATTGATTTCTGATTGCTCTTCCCTGTTTTCTCAGTAAAAAATAGAAATTAAGGTGTTTGTATCCAGTTGAAAACGCTGTGGTTTCTTTCATTGTGAAACATCATCCGATAACAGTTATTTGAAAATATAAATAGAACCTTATCTAGCTGCGCCTAAATGTATGCAATTGTATGTTTTATTTCTGGGTATTTTAGGGTATATATGAATACTTTTGTAAAACCCACCCACCCGCGGTCGTGCCGACACTAGACAAACAGTGCGAGCATCGTGAAGGAAAGCACTAGAAAAGCATTCCAGCGTACCTGACATGTTGAACGAAAATCGATTTTTTCAGTAAATTTAGACATTTCCTGCTAATAAAGAGCTACCACATCAATTAAAACAGCATTTTTGCATACTTTATGGCGAGAAATGTATTCCCCCGCCTAAATGTATGCAATTCTATTTTTGTAGGTGGGCAATGCTTTTTAGCTTGATCTTTCTGAACAGCGTCCTTTAAAAGTTTATTGAAATGTGAGGCTCATCTAGCTGCCCCTAAATTTATGCAATTTTTCAAAAGAATATTTCAGGGATTTTTTGGGTTTTAAAATTTAAATACTAGCCAACAATACTTTCATAATTAAAAATTAAAAATCACGCTAAAATAAATTGTAAATCACGCTTATCAAAAGTTACAAAGGGTTTCCTTCACAAAAAAATGCTATTTAAATCATTTTATATTGCTCTTTCCTTTTTGTTCATTCCATTTTTCCCAATCAAAAATAAAAAAAAGCAATTAAGGTGTTCGAACTTAGTTGCTAAAGCTATGATCTTATTATTCTGAAACAGCGTCCTTTAATTGTTTATTAGAATGTGTGATTAGAGCTTATCTAACAGCGCCTAAATGTATGCAATGGCATTTTTTTATTTTGAAGTTATTTTGTTTGGGTATGAAA
Source organism: Anopheles cracens (assembly GCA_002091845.1). Lineage (NCBI taxonomy): Eukaryota > Metazoa > Arthropoda > Insecta > Diptera > Culicidae > Anopheles > Anopheles cracens. Next base: position 7,446 of record KZ072817.1, on the reverse strand, counting down.
ATTCATGTGTAAGCCAAAAATACACTTCAAAAACAATCATTCAAACGCATGCAGTGCATATAACAAAACAAAAATACTAAATCACGCTCATCACAAATTTCAAAGGGTTCTCGTGTCACGAATTTCATGTTTAATAATACGTTGCATTGATCTTTGCTGATTGTTTTTTTTTTTCAATTTTCCCAATGAAAAATAGATTAGCCTTTAAGGTGTTCGATTTTATTCGCTAAATCTACGGTCTAATTATTCTAAAACAGCGTCCCTTAATGGTTTATTGGAATGCGTGATTAGCGCTTATCTCACAGCGCCTGAATTTATGCAATTATTTTTTTCCATTTAGCGTATTTCAGGGTTATTTTGTTTGGGTAAGAAAATTCATGTGCAAGCCAAAAATCTCTTCAAAAATAATCATTCAAACGTATGTTGTACGCATAACAAAAAATCTATAACATAACAAAAGTACTAAATCACGTTTATATTGATTTCTGATTGCTCTTCCCTGTTTTCTCAGTAAAAAATCACGCCCCGTGTGCCTTCCCGCGAAAGGGATTGTCAAAATAATCAGGCACAGCTTAGAGCGGCAGCGTATGACACACGTCGCACGGTTGCCGGAGCTCGCAACCCGGTTTGCTGATGTAGTTTTGGGGGAGGAGGTTGTGGGGCAGTGGGCGTGTGTGCCTGGGTGGGATCCGAAACATATCACCGTTCGGGAGAATGTCTCTTTTGTAAAACCCACCCACCCGCGGTCGTGCCGACACTAGACAAACAGTGCGAGCATCGTGAAGGAAAGCACTAGAAAAGCATTCCAGCGTACCTGACATGTTGAACGAAAATCGATTTTTTCAGTAAATTTAGACATTTCCTGCTAATAAAGAGCTACCACATCAATTAAAACAGCATTTTTGCATACTTTATGGCGAGAAATGTATTCCCCCGCCTAAATGTATGCAATTCTATTTTTGTAGGTGGGCAATGCTTTTTAGCTTGATCTTTCTGAACAGCGTCCTTTAAAAGTTTATTGAAATGTGAGGCTCATCTAGCTGCCCCTAAATTTATGCAATTTTTCAAAAGAATATTTCAGGGATTTTTTGGGTTTTAAAATTTAAATACTAGCCAACAATACTTTCATAATTAAAAATTAAAAATCACGCTAAAATAAATTGTAAATCACGCTTATCAAAAGTTACAAAGGGTTTCCTTCACAAAAAAATGCTATTTAAATCATTTTATATTGCTCTTTCCTTTTTGTTCATTCCATTTTTCCCAATCAAAAATAAAAAAAAGCAATTAAGGTGTTCGAACTTAGTTGCTAAAGCTATGATCTTATTATTCTGAAACAGCGTCCTTTAATTGTTTATTAGAATGTGTGATTAGAGCTTATCTAACAGCGCCTAAATGTATGCAATGGCATTTTTTTATTTTGGAGTTATTTTGTTTGGGTATGAAAATTCATGTGTAAGCCAAAAATACACTTCAAAAACAATCATTCAAACGCATGCAGTGCATATAACAAAACAAAAATACTAAATCACGCTCATCACAAATTTCAAAGGGTTCTCGTGTCACGAATTTCATGTTTAATAATACGTTGCATTGATGAGGGCGATAGCAAATTTTCGCCTCCGCTTCCTGGACGTTTTTCGCGAAATTTAACTCCCGCCTCCCGCCGGCCAAAAGTTTGTTCGATTGGTGTTTTCCTTTCGCTGTGTGTGAGAGTTTGCGCTGCTTTTCTTTGTTTACTTCGGCCATCCTCCGCTTTCTGTTGTACTCTGTTTACTTTTGCATAGTTCCAGGTTTGTTCGCTGCTGCCTTCTTATCGCTCCGCACGATAAATCGTTCGCGCACAGTGTGTTAATGAGCGTCATGGTCGAGTGGCCGTTGTTTAGCGACCGAACAGATGGTGGATGAAATATTCATTCTTTACGATGTGAAATTTGGCGCACCGGTCAACTGGTGGGTGGGTTGCTTCCTATCGGGAAAGGAAAACATCGTTCCACGTGTTCGATTCGATTGTCGAACGGTTGTCACCTGATCGTTTCATTCGTTAGCGCGTCTTGATTTTCTCACACTCTTTGTGCAAATATTTACATAGTAATATTTTGCTCACAGCGCTAACAAAAGCTCCCC
>KZ072813.1:178899-189086 GCA_002091845.1 Anopheles cracens | reverse complement strand
CTCGAAAAATGGTGCCTTTAGTAGCAGAGACCAGACATCGGTTAGAAAGTTTAAACTGCCCATGTTTATTCCGTCTAGCTGCAATGTCGATAGCGGGCCTGTGAGCCCCTCCACCGTACGGGAACGGGATCCTTATCGGAACGCAAAATCAAAGCTGTACAATCCCGAGAACAAGATAATATCATTTAATGAAAATTGTGCCACTTCCCAACACACCTCTGCTACGACGGTGCCATCGAGAGGACCGACAAGGACGACAGCAGCGGCGGTTGAGCCACCACATACATTGAACATTAAACAAGCCAACAACGAAGGTAAGCTGCCCTTTCACACAACACAACGTCCTTTACACAGCGTCAGCGAGCTTTCAACACCCGGTGCTGTGCGTGATCTTCGATGCGGGAAATCGGTAGCTTTTTTTCTCTCGCCCCACACTAACGCAACGGACAAACAATTTCCACAACTCAACGGGCTCGCGAAGAACGCTAAATCTGTGAACCAAAAGATATCAACCACGCCACATATCTCAGCTATTTGGTGGAAGACGCTAACTACGGCCGCGTCGGTAAACAAGCACACTTAGCGATGTCACGAACATCATTATCGTTAAGTTGCGCGAAGGAGACATGAAGCAAGCACTCGAGCAACAAACGTATCACATTTTCATGCCGTGGAATATTGTCTTTTCCCACATTGCTGCTGCTGCTGCTGCTGCAAATGGCTTGTTAAATAAAGACAGCCAACATGATCTGGGACGAGCAACAAAGCTAAACGCAATGAATTATACTAAATTTTCGTGCGTGCAAGATTATTTTTAAGTCTGGCTGTTTTAACGATATAACAATCTCGCTTATTGCTGGTGATATGTTGCAAGAGTATACATTATTCGGGAACCATGTATATTGTAAAGCCTATACAAATGTATTGTGTATTAATGTATTACTTTTGATGATAAATTAAAGAACCTTCTCTTGAGTTTTTTGTTCTACTATACTGACAGATTTACCGTCAACCTATAGTTACGCTCGTAGTTGCTCGTTTCATTTCGTATCTTTTTAATTTGAGAGTTAAATATAGACTATGGTAAAGATATAAAATATAAGGCTCTCGAGTCAAATCCGACGCTCAGGTAAACTTGATTTGAGCCACGAAAGGATACAATGTTTAAAATTTCTGGTAGCTATGATTTCAACATTTTGGTTGTTTGATTGACTTTCCCTAACGTCATCACATTGCAGTGAGAGAAAATTAGGAGAAACCACTAAGTTGAACTCCAACAAAACAACAGAAAACTATTGGATGAATGTACTGCGTATTCGCGTTAAGTAAACTCGCTTGAGACAAAATATCTTTGCCTCAATGTTTTAACATAGAATTGAATATGTTGTTTTTGAATATTCGCTTCTGCTCTTTGCTGTAGAATAGACTAACATAATGAGTTTTTCAACATTAGTAAACTTTTATTTCTTAAACCACTGCATGCGTAATAATTCGCTTTTTTTATTTTGATGTGATTATGGTAATGCTAAAACTTTTTTCCTCCGCCGGTGTTTAATTTAAGAACGCTTTCACACGGTAGTATAAATGGCAGAGAGAGGGTTCACATAAAAAATGGGACAGATCGCAATCTAATAATTATCTAACCCACAATGCGTGCGGAAATCATGATTTCCGGTTGAAAATTGCACGCCTTGCCGTGTTTCCTTTCGGGAGTGGACATATTTTAACGAGCGTTATCTTAACCCCACGCAGACATGTTTAATATAGTATTCTGTGCTGTTCACACACAACTTATCACATCGTTATTTTCGTTCCCTCTTTTCGTCCTTTTCTACGGCAAAATCAACACCCCGGCGTTATGCATAACCAGCATCCGGACGGAAATTAACAGTCGGCTACAAGCGTCCCGGCAATCTGGGGGTGATGAATAAATCACAAACTCTGCCCCGCAGCATGGGCGGAACCCGAACGACACCGACGGGCGGTATCACCGGCGGCCTGGGCAATGGAGCAATGTACGGGAGCAACACCGCGGGCGGTGGTGCAGGCATGCCAAAAATTGTGCCAAAACCGGCAGCAACGCCACCTGCCATCAGACGGCAGTTTTCGGTAAGCGCCCGGAGCTGAGAAACTCCTTCATCCTGTACCCGGTTCGCGCGGTTCTACAGTCTATTTCTCGCGACGTGTCGCGTCGTTACAGATCCCTGGAAGCTCGCCAATACGAAAAGCAAGCAACGGTTACGGCAGCAAGAATACGCCTCCGCCGCGCTCGAAAACTCCTCTGGCCGGTCAGCAACCCCAGTCACAGCAACAACCTCAACAGCCACAAATTTCGGTCAAGGGTGTCGAACCGAAGCTGGTGCAAATCATCATGGACGAGATTGTAGAGGGCGGTGCGAAGGTGCAGTGGCAGGACATTGCCGGTCAAGAGGTTGCGAAACAGGCGCTCCAGGAGATGGTCATTCTGCCTTCGGTTCGGCCCGAGCTGTTCACTGGATTGCGCACGCCGGCCAAAGGGTTGCTGTTGTTCGGTCCGCCCGGGAACGGCAAAACGCTACTGGCACGAGCCGTCGCTACCGAATGTTCGGCTACCTTCTTCAGCATCTCGGCTGCTACGCTAACGAGCAAGTACGTGGGTGATGGGGAGAAGCTCGTCCGGGCCCTGTTTGCCGTGGCTCGCGAACTGCAACCGTCGATCATCTTCATCGACGAGGTCGACTCAGTGCTTTCGGAGCGCAGCAGCAACGAGCACGAGGCCACGCGCCGACTAAAGACCGAATTTCTGGTACAGTTCGATGGTTTACCGGCCAACTCGGAGGCGGACAAAATTGTCGTGATGGCCGCCACCAACCGACCGCAGGAGCTGGATGAGGCAGCTTTACGACGATTCCCGAAGCGAGTCTACGTGACGCTACCGGATCGCGACACGCGCGAATTGTTGCTGAAGCGGTTGCTCCAGAAGCAGGGCAGCCCGCTGAGTGATGCGGATCTGGCGCGTTTGGCGCAACTCACCGAGGGCTATTCTGGGTCCGATTTGACGGCACTGGCACGGGATGCAGCGCTGGAACCAATCCGAGGTATGCAAATGTATTTTTTCCCATGATTATTATTTAAAGAGATGCCAAAGATCTTACGATTGTGTATCAATATCATTTGGTATACCAATTTTGTAATTCTTCAATGTTCGATAAATCAACATAGAGGGAATATGGCTCAACATAGTTAACACTAACGGACAAATCCGGTGTCAATTGACACTATTGCAACTTTGAGCTCGAAAACGGGTAGAAACGGGGAATTATTGAGCGATTGGGCTGAAATTTTCACCAATTGTGCGCAAACTATTCTAGTTTTATAATCCGTTGAGTTTGTGACACTCTCCCCCAGTTTTTCCCCGTCCCCCTCAAGTAAAAATCCGCCGAAGTCAAAATTTAAAAAACCTTAAAAACTATACGTAAAAATGTTTGGAGCCCAAATTCCATAAAATGGCATACAGGGGCAGTGGAAAACAGTGAAAATGAAAGAGAGGACAGCGACATCGAGCAATTGCGAAAACCTGTCCTGAAGCCTGGAACTGCAAACATTTTTGAGAAATATGCAATTTTTTGTGAAGATTCGTGTAAAACATGCGGATAAGCACAAAATAAGTTCAGAATAAATTATGCAGTGCGCATAATCATCATGCTTAAATTTCACCGAAAGCTCATCCCGTGAACACTCTCTTTCACCTGGCGGAAATTACGTTTTGTTTCTGCATCCAACTGTTAAAACCACTAACGATATCCCAAGCATTGAGGCTATTTTAAACATTATTTCAACTCTAATTTTCCTAATTACCTTGATAAGTAGAGCTTTCAAAACAATAAGAGACGTTTAAATGATACCGTTTATATGATACCAAATTTAGCTTTCATCGACTCGAATTTGCCGATTGCAACTCGATCTCAAATCCGAAATGGTATCAAATCCGAATGGCATAATCAAAATAAATCAAAAGAACGTTCGAATGAATTCTGTATCTCTGGTTGATTAAAGAATACGTTCCCTGGTGGAATATATTTCACACGAAAACTATAAATCTCGTTGTTATAAGCAACACTCGAATCCTTTATGTTCAACTGCAGCTCTTACGATTGCCATTACGTTGTTGTTGTTGAGCATGCCACAGGCCCTCAGGATTTATTCAAGTTTAGATGGTCTAGATTCAAGTTAGCATGTTGGTCCCGTTAGGTGTTTTAATGTAAAAAAATATCAAATAATTACTCTACATAAACCATTGTACACACAAGTAAATAACATCGTTTCTCGTTTCCACCATTTACAGAACTAAACGTAGAACAGGTGAAAAACATGGATCCAACGAAGCTGCGCAGCATCCGGGAAAGCGATTTTCACAATTCGCTCAAACGCATTCGCCGATCCGTTGCGCCACACAGTTTGGTCGCATACGAGAAGTGGCTACAAGACTTTGGTGATGTGACGCTGTAAATCAACAAACGGACAAACATCTCGCCTATTCGCCATCTCTCTGTAGGCACGCACAAATCACGGGACATCGCATCACAAAGGAAGTGAGCGAGCGCCCGCCTTAAAGCAGCTGAGCACCTGGCAGGCGAAAAGAAACAAAGACAGGCTTTTTTCGGTACGGTTCTATCGCTAAGAGTGGGATGCCATTGCACGAATTATGTTTAGTGAAGGGAACACTGACAGGAACATCGGTTTAAGTTAATCCATTCGTATATATAGTTTCACATACGCCGTTTACAAACATATGTACAACAAATCTTTCATTCTCGCAGTTCAGACGTTAGTGGAGTGGTGCTCTATCCAGCATGTAGTAATGCATATTGAACCCCGTATCAAGTTGTGTTCTTTTTCTAGGTTGTGAATAGCGGCAGGCGTGAAACATGATAAACAAACAAGACTATTAGTATTTACGTGTGTATTATATAAATGTTACGTTCGCTTCACGCCCGATTTGTTATGCATATGCGTCTCTCGTCATGTTGCTAGACGTTTAGTTATTGTATATGTATATTTCTGTCTAGTGTACCATTAAGTGTAAAATTTGCTAAATCTACAACCATCGATATCAAGCTCTTTCTCCGCCAAATCCAGTACTACAGTGTTAAACGCGACGCGGGAGCTTTCGAAGAGATTGTGCGTACCATCAGCATACTGCACTGGTTTTCCCAAGTTATTGCATATACAAAGGAGATACCCATCTGCAACCTATTCGGATCTAACCTGATGGAACATACACTAGCCTAGCCGCGAATTGACCTTGGTTCAAATTTACCATCGATAGGAACAAACACTTCTGAGCTCTGAAACGAAGACAAACAAAAACTCGACATGACCCGACGAAGTCCACCAAACTGACGCATGAATGTCGTTTTTACAGTATCAGTTTCCTAGATTGAAACGAATGAAGCATTTGGCGGCATCGAAAGTGCAACAGCAGTGTAGATTAAACAATAAAACGAATTGAGTCTATTGAATGAGTGTGTACAGTAAGCCACCGGTATTGGGATTTTAAGCGATAACGGCGTCTTCTAAGCACGCACACCATTACGTGAAACAGACAAATATGAGCCTTCTTAAATAACGACGATTTTCCACAAAATCGTACGCAAAATTGGGCTTGCAATGCAATAGCTGTCGTAAAAGTATGAAATTAAGCTTCTCTATCTTGATAATAATAAACAATACTGTACACTGCGACTTACAGCGACAGGCAAACTACATGTTCATCGGATGAATTTGAATATCAATCTTGCGTTAATGTAAATTTGTGATGGTTACTTTTTTTTGGTGGAGCATACAGCAACAAAAAGCGGCCGTTAACAAAGCAGATTACGACATGATTTAGGTAAAAATTCATTTAAATGATGTTTCTTTACACTCAATATTCCTGTTTTTTCACCGTTGCTCCCGGTGCAACCTATATTGAATGGTGCTCTCAACTATTAGCGTTGCATTTTCGCTCGTTTGTACTGCACGTTCGAAGTGAAACATATGCCTTGAAATTGAAACCGACGCACGTCGTCCAAATGGCGCGTACGGTGCAATCAAAACATTAGCAAAATAGCAGAAAATCAAATCGAAATCGCTTTTAAAACCGCCACCCTCATCATCATCTTCATTCGATAGCATCATTGTACGCGGTGAAGTACTACTTAGATTACCATTGGAAAACCGTTGGACGCAGCTAGCTTGCTCGCGCGAGAAAGCCCACATAGGTACAACTCACAACACGCCAAAGCAAATGCCTCATGCAATCACGCAAAATTGTCGATATTAAAGAACCGCCGGAGGAGGGCGGGCAAACAAGTGACGACGCGAACCGAGTGTCAAAACGTTTTTTAACTTCATGCATCTCGTGGAGGGGAACCGATATCATAGAGTGATTAAGATTACAGTTCACGAAGCACACAAATTTTCATAGACAACAGCAACAAAAAATTGACACAAAAACACCAAAAGTAAGAGAAGAGCTGGTGCAGGACCTCACCACTACAGCCAGGACAAAAGGATTATTTTTCCTCTCTTTAGCTATTGTTCGAGTCAGGGGGTTAGTAACCCCCGGCTACACTGTCTTAGCTAGCAATGATTGCAATACGCTTAAAATTGAGGACCTTTGAACGATAAGAAATAACCGAACCGAATAGTCTACTGTCTCAAGCCCTTACTACTCCCGTCTACATACGATGCGGATACGTTCGTAGCAGTCTTCGCGCCCAGTGTCACGTTGGACACCTGCCACACAGTTAGCCGATGTTTGTTGTTATAGCAACGATCAGCGTGGTATCAGGGCCTATTTAAGGTGAGCAAGTGCTCGTTTCCGATACGTTCGTAGTCGGGATAAAAGGGATTCGAATTGACTTTACCGCCATGTTTGGTTTTACTATTTCCATTTCCGATCCGAAGAGATATATATCGAGGGAACAAATAGTAGCCTTCTCTTTCCCATTCTTGTTGCCAGTTTCTTCTCGCATGGACGTGTTCGTTTGCGTGTATTCTTAGTAAACTGAGGCAGACGTCGGTAGCTGGTAACAGGTAGAAATTCCAAACCGAAACCTTCCCCGTGCAACGAAAATTGGAAACAGTTTCCATAGAAAATAATTGACTTTTTGCGCAATTCAGCAACGTAGCAGTAATCGTTTTTGCATTAATTTTTACGCCGCCGAATGGGTGAGCCGCTAAAACTATTAGTTTTTAAACGCAACTACACCCAGAAACAAATTAGATTTCATAAACGCATAATGATGGAAAGTCAACGACGATGAACGATGAAATAAAAAAAATCATACCCCGTCAGTAAATCAATACCGTATCACGTTAATTTCTTTCCATAACATACACAACTGAAAGAACACAAAACACAACGCATAGTTATTTTTTATCCATTTTCTTCGTCACCCTTTCTCTCTCTCTCTTTCTCTATCTTTTCTCTATCTCTCTCTCTGGAACTCACTTCATTCTGAGCTTTTTTTACCTTTTCTTCCCAATTATTGGTTCACTCTTGCCACGTTTCCTTTTTGTTTTATTAAAATAACTATATAATTGATTCGTCGTCATTCTCACGCGCACACACACACACACCAACCATCAGTTTTTTTTGTTTAAGTTTTGCAAATTTCTTTCCTTTTAGTATATCACACATTTCTCTTTCGCTCTCGCTCTCTCTCTCTCTCTCTATCTTTTTATCTGCGCAAACCTTCCATTCCCGCCTGCTATGTTCTATGTGACTTATCTAGGTTCTTATCTAATCCCCTGCTCGTTTACTGCTGCACTTCTATGCTCTCGTAACTCCTTTCGCACGTTTTTTTTTACATCACACAAAGGAGACGCACGGGTTGAAGAAGGTAACGACGGGACGGGACCGGTCACAGTATTGTTTTTTTTTCTTCTTCTTTTTGCTGTGAAGCTTCGTTGTACCTGTACCGTCCATCCACCCCCGACATGGCCGTCTACATGGCAACCACCGTTCCGTTCCATCCAAACCCTCTTCTCTTCTGGTCTCGTTTTGGTGAGTGGCGTTCGTTGTTTCCCAGCGATCTATAGGAGATCGCTATCTTTTTCGCTACTTCGTAAACGACTGAACGTGCAGATCTGCTTGTTGTTTATCTTTGCAGCGTTTATAGATCACTCAATTGCTGTCTTGGGTGTGGGATCATCCCTTTCCTTTCTGTGATTCCATCCGTTTATTAGTGTGTATGTCTTTTGTGTCGTGTGTGTGTTTTTTACTCACCCCTCCAGTTGCTCTCTTTATCTCCCATTTTCTTTGTCTGCTTACTTATTTTCCACTATATCTACTCTTTTCCTTGCTTAAAGTAGCTTAGACTAAACTTTAATTATAGTTCACTCATTCGCGCCTAATCTCGTTGCTTTTGCTTGTTGCATTGGTGAGTGTTTGCTATACTTTGCCGTGTAGTGGTAGTGGTTTTCGAATGTACGTTTATGTTTTGCGCAGTTCCCAGTGGACAAACCGAAAAAAGGTTCTTAAATAATCGGTCCTACTGTCTACGTTCCACCTTCCATCATCAGCGCCCGTGTTCAATTGCTTCTGCATCTTGCCATTTCCATCATCATTCTTAGGACTAAGTTTTGTTGTGTGATAGTATGCTTACTTGACTAAGGATAGCGCGCTTAAGGGCTAACTTTCTTACATCACTAGCTTGCCTAAAACTCACACACACACACGCTTTTCCTTTACGTATCGAACCCCTCGCACTAGTGACCTGTGCAAAAGCTCGGTTGTAGTCTGGGGTTTTTTTGCCCCCTACTCATTGTACCCAAGCCCATTCCATGTATCATTCACTTCCGCTGCCGGTCTTTGGAAACGCACGCTCCATGTGACGGTCACAACAACCCCCAGATCTTCTAGCGGATCGGCGGATTCCTTCCCTTTGAAAAGCTTGCAACAGCACACGAGCCTTTCAGGACGATAGAGTTGCGTCCACATTCCTACTGACGGCGGGAGGAGAAAGAATCTCACCAAAAAGCGGCAATTCTTCGGGAAAACGTTCCACAAACTTCCGCTTCGCAGGACCTTCCACCAGTTCGTGCGCTCCTTTCCTCATAGCTGTAGGTAGCTTTATCCTTTCTTTTCAACACGGCCATTAGCATATTAATTTTACTTCCTTAATAACACATTCTCTTCTCCACCCACCCGAGCTACTCACGTCACCGAGAGCTTTTCTTAAGAGACTATAATCTTGTACACTGGAGCATTTGGCCACTACTGCTGCTGCTGCTTCTATTTCCCGTTCATGCCTTCATCCTTACATTAATTTATTTCATTTTCACCTAGAAGCCCGCAAAATATCTTTACGCTTGACTACCCTTCCCTCCCTTCCCGCCCATCACTGTAATTAAGTCCGCAGACACACGAGGACACACCAAACAAAACACCAATACCTTGCCCCATTCTACACCATTCCAATTCGTGTGTACGTACTAGTTTTTGTGGAAGATTTGCTGTGGAGCCCTTGCCTTTTTGTTATTTTGTTGCTTGTTCTTCTGCTTCCAACCGGTACCGAATTGAAACCCCATTAGATCGTACGACCGCGAACCAAGGTGGACAACACAGGTGAGTCGGGGGGTCGAACAAGTGTATTCACGCGGATTGACAAAATCAGTTTGTCTACTAGAGGACTAGAGAACGGTGTCCCCGTCTTTCACAAGCCCTACGATGTGCCAACGAGGTACACGTCGTTTTACACACGGAAGCAACTCGCACGGTGCTGTACCCCACCATCCAACACGACCGCGAAAGTTGTCAGTCGAACCGAAAATTAAACGCAGATCAAAGGGGTCAACATAGAAAAAAAAACAACAACAAAAAAACTCACTTGCACGTTCCTTTCCTGAGATGCTTACACGGTGTACCCTTCCCAATCTCACTTCCCCCACCTTCGCCAAATCCTCAGCGTATCTTCACTTCCAGCCTTTATTCATCACAATCACGCCGTGTCCCTTCTGCTGCTGCCGCAATTGCTAGAGTTCGGTTTACATAGTACGCCACTTTACTCGACCCGTTGGAATCTGCGTGATCGAAGAGGTGAATGCTTTTTCTACGTATCCTCACTCTGAAGTTGAACGAAGTCGGCGAATCGTTCCCGCACAATGTTCATTTGCTTTTCCGTATCCTTCTATTATTTAAACATCTACTCCCTCATGTA
>KZ072813.1:143571-160900 GCA_002091845.1 Anopheles cracens | reverse complement strand
TGTAACAACTGATTTCGCTGTTCAGCGACTGGACGATCTAGTCAAGATTTGTCTCAAGTACGCATAATTTCTTCAACCATTTTCTTTATTTATAATTATATAAGACGTTCCATGGCGTTTGAATCGTGATAATGAATACCACAGGGTCAGGGTTTGTTTATATTTAGATCGATAACATTCTCGGCTGAAAGTGTTTTAAAATTCAATTGCTGGAAATTTGGGCACAACTGTGAGGACAAAATTTGTCACCCCAAGGAATCTCATCTCGACCATCTCCCCGTACGTAGACTATGCCGGCTATGTTTTGTTGTGCCAAGCAAGAAGAAGAATATGTTATTCATAGTTTTCAACATTAACTTTACAATCTATGTACACAGAAAACAATATCAATGCAAAGTGATTGGGAAGTTAAATTGAATGGCTCGAACGGTCATTTTGAATACCATGCAGCTGTCAAATCGTACCTAACTTGTGAACCCGCCCATGTAAACAGATTCACGAATGGTTGTTGTTTTGCAGCAAGGTTCCTCTGCAAGCGCAAGGGTAATTTTTCAGAACAAAATAGAAGGTGTTGATAGACGGTAGCGTGTTCGCGGTGCTACGATTCGACGTTGTGCGCGTTGGTAGTTCCGTTTTCGATTACAAATATTAGTTCACTTTCCGCGTGCTTTCCAATCCGCCCGGAGTTGGACGGTGTATGGTTTCTTTCCGGTAAGCATTTGTGATGTGTTGTCGTACAACCTAGGGTGTACAGCCTCGCCGTACACGGTGTGAACGAGTAGAGACGCTCGCGCTGCTGGCATTTGTATGTGTTGCGGCTAAACGAGCGGTCTGACAACTTTATGCCGTCCGGCAGTTCAAGTGGCTTGGAAAAGTATGCTCAAGTTCCAGCAAGTGACGCACCGTGCGGATCTTTCGGTTTTGTGACTTTTGCTGGCTGCTCTGCTTGCTGAAAATCTGCGTAAGTGCGTGCGCAAACAGTGACAAACATATCCAAAGCTTTCGTTCTACAAACTACTTCCGCTGGGGGTACCTACAACTCGTATATTGCGGGTGAATTTGCGATTCGCAATATTTCTCACCATTTCTCGGTGCGTTCTGTATGTTTGTGTGTGCGTGTGACTTATACGGGGAGTACGGTCGGTCGGTACGCCGTGTGTCCGCCACTGACTAAAGCCACGGTCCGATTATATCACCCCCATTCTGATTCTAGTCCTACTCCCATACCTTCACTCTCTCCCCCTTTTTGGGTGGGGTCTTGAACGTTGTTCCTCCAACGACACATCAGCACATTCGGTGAGCATAAAACGTGCCGCTGGAGCAGACGGAGCAACCAGCAGAATGTAACCGATCAAAGGAAAGATACCAACAGTGAAATAAGAGAAAAAACCGGGTGCGTCCAATCACTTCTCGTCGCTTTCTCGGATGTGTGTGGTGGGAAGTGCTTCTCACTCTTCCCATACGTACGTGCGGCGTTGTTCGGGTTCGGTAAACCTTCTGGCAACGGAGCAGGCGCGTGTGGCTTCGTTTGCCTACTACTCTGTGTGCATCGCGATGCGTGTCTGACTGTGTGCGTGCACGGCTGTATATGGCTGCATGCAAACGCACGGAACGGCGAGGTGTTGTCTACTGTTTTCCGGTGGTCGTACACACACACGCGCATGCACACCGGCGGATGTTGCCGGAATGTTTATAGTTTTCCGTGTGCTTTTTTGCATCGCGACCGAACCCCTCAGAACGATCCGCGCCGGAAATTATGAACCGTGACTGGAAAGAAAAGACCATCAGGCATGTGTAACACGAGGTGAGAGGGTGTAAGAAAAGCTCGACCCTTTTACACTGCGCGCCCTTGTGCCGCAGGTCGTGAGGACCGAAAAGTGCAACGCCGTCGTTTACGTATTGCCGTGTTCTTCAGTGTGTTTATTTGTTGTCATCAATTTTAGCAGGTTTGCAGGTTGTTTTTGAACTATGTTGTGCCTTGTGTAGCTACAGGAGAAAATAGTGCAGTGAGTTCGATGCTAATTTTTACCTTTCGCTAGCAACATCAATCACGCGAACGTGCGTGTGTGTGTGGAGCGCGCGTGGAAACAAGCGAACGGTAAGTAAATGCGGTAGAACACCTGTTGCTAAGATTATTCCTGTTGGAAGCTCTCTTCCATAGATATGCTGGACTCCTTGGATCCGGTCATGACGAAAAAATATTAGTGCATTTTTTTACATTTATACCGAATACCGAACTAGTAACGCTTAGTGATGACGTAAGTTTTGTTTTTGCCTCATTTATGAGAATTTCATGTTTCACAAATGTGTTTTCCGTTTCCTCCCGATGTAGTACGAGCTGGCGTACATTTAGTTTCCATATCGCAACGGGTAGATTGATTAAGTCGAATTGCTTGTGATAAGATAAAAGTTGAAGCGGACCAATGTGCCCCGGAGAGGACCCTTGCGAAACCTTGTTATCGTCCATGAACGCGACTCGTCGGGAGTTTATGTTAAACCTGATTACGAAAAGAGTTTCTACCCGTAATGGCTTGACCCTCAACCATTATTCGGAATGCACCGTACCTTACCATTCACTCTGTCAGTAAGAAATCACTTCTTAAAAGAAAACATTACTTTCGACTATGCAAAAACAACAATACTGTTAAAATAATTGGCAACATGTGCCCATCTCTATGCGTAGGTAAAACGTCCGAAGAAGAACGTATCAGCCATAGATCGTGCTGGCAGGTAGCGAGCGAAACCCTAAAATATTCCAAAATCTCCGTGGCGAAGTGTGTCCGTAAAAGGACCCGGCCTCCAGCTACAGGAGAAGGTGGGAAACTCCGACAGGTAACAGGTACACCGGGCGTCCATTTTTAAAAGGAACCGAAAGTGCAGTCCGGCTATGTGAAGAATGGGACACTTCCGTTAGAGTTTGTTGACGCTGGACGGACGGTTCGGTCATGTTTACTGCCTCCATAACCCATGTCTCGATGCAGACTTTATATCTCCGCTACCGCGGGGAAAGCTGATACTTTGCAGTGTGTGTGCACTTTTATGGATTTAACTTTCAGGCGATTTGTGTTACACACCGAAATCGTCCATTCTCACCTCTATTTTGCTCCGTGCGCTTGCAGATAATCTGTGTATGATCGTACGATTCAGGACAAATAAACAGTGGATTGTAAACTTGTTTTTGCATTTCTTGTGTCATTTATCAAATTAGTTTGTATGGGTTTAGTCCTTGCAGTGCTGCTTTTACAAACACCCGATTATGTGTGTCTGCGAGATAATGGGAAATAATAAAACAAAACGAGCGCGCGCACCGCGATTGATATCCCCCCCTGACACAAATAGGAAACCTGCAAACTGCTTGCACTGTGCAGCGGCGCAAAATTCACGGTCAACCGTAATGATCGAATCACGATGATGTCGACCCACCGAGGTGCTCCGGCTATAAGCGTCTTTTATCCGCCCACTCGAAACTCGCGTCGTTGGTTCCCCGTTTGGCAGGAAGGAAACACAACACACATGTGCTGCAGAGCACAATCCCCAGGCGTACCTTCGAGTTTATCGTTTTTTATGCTGCGGAAATTCACTGCACACGACAATCTCGAACGTTTCATACGGGGTGCTGATGGGGCGGATGGGCCTCATGTTGATGATGATGATGATGGCGTGGCGGCGTGTCATTCATCGGCAATGATGTCATACCTTTCTTCGGACCGAATTACTTACTCACCACTACCTTTTAGCAGGCAGCGAACGGGGCCAGACTCGTTCTTGCACAGTTTTTTTTTTCATTTTTGTTGTCCTCTGCTACCGATCTCGTAGCTAACGATGCTAATTTGCATCCCCCAGCTAGCGCCTTTTGCTGTCCTTTACTATGGGTCTACTTTATTATTGGAAGATACCGCCGCCGACTGTGATGCTCGCATCAGTTTTTTTCACAGGCATCGATTGTACCTGTCAAATGTATTGGCGACATTGCTTTTGTTTGTGTTAAGATGGTACCGAATTCTTTTTCCAGCCAATCAATCCTGCAAACCTACACATATATGCAATAAAGTAGAGTCAAAAATCCATGTTGTGGGGTAACATGATCCGTTCGGGGGCAAATTTTAAGAAGTGTGCATACATTTGACGCTTCTCTTGTTTGCAGGAAAAAATAACGCGTTTTAAAAATAGAAAACAAATCATAAGTGGCGTGGCATTAGACATTGTAGAGGAATCGCAGCACATGGTGGCGTTAAACAGGCATGGTAGACGGGGCAGGGGTGCAGTGTAGTCGCCGACCGGCGTATCAAATGGTGTGTTGAATATGTTTGCTAAGAGCAGTCGGCATTTGGCTTTCCCCCTTCCAATCCCACTCCAAACCCACCCACCCCCACACGCATTCACCCGTCTCGAGAGAGGAAGTGTTTATTTTCTAAACAAATTATGTACCGCAATTGTATATCAGATCATTATTTCGACGTAGCTACGCGAAAGGGTAGAACTGAACGATGGGAGGGGGATTGCAGGAAGGAGGGAATGCATACAGAGGCAGGCGAGTAGAAGAGGTGGTTTTCTTAGGCCGCACCGATGAAAATGATCGTCGAACGATCGCTGGTTGGATGGATGGATGGATGGGTGGATTGTGTAGTTGAATAACCGGTTTTTTGAAAGATCGGAGTGATTTCTATGTAAATTGAGCCAGAATTTGATATCTTTCCAGTGCTAGAGATGTACTGTTAGGTTGGGCTTGCTGTTTTAAGAATACACTTATTGCTGATTAACAAACGGGTACTTCTGGAGCGATTTAGTATTGAATGTTTGGTCAAACAAAAAGACTGCTTTACTTTCATGTGTATCAACCACGCAAAAGATAGCGCATTCGTAAATGATAAATATTCATCAATCGATCATCCATATCTTATTTAGAATTATGTAGTGCTGGCGATTAATCATCGAGTGATACTGTTTTCGATAAGATAATCTCTCTGTTTGCTTACTTAATCGATTTTTATGGTTCTAATTTTTTATTTCAGGAACGAATCTATGCTCTACAGTGTGCCTTCCCATCATTCAACGAAACGATTGAAGAACTAGCCACCACAGCTTAGCAGAGTAGAGTGGACCAAATCCATTTCCCACAGAACAGAACTCTAGATCGATACAGGATAGAATTGTTACGATTCCACATGCATACAATTCGCCAACGAAACTGTCGATAGACTAGAAGAAAATCACAATCCAGATAAGCTGCTCTCTTTCCTGCCCTCCTCTTCGATTTCCCGAAGAACATCCTGTGCACAAAGACGATAGTGGTAGTAAGAGCGTGTTAGCCAGCAGAACGTACCGGTACGCAGATTCAGCAGAGTGAAGTGAAGCCCACGAATAGGAGCAATAGAAGCAGGCAGTGCCTAGGCAATAGAAAGAGAGCAAAAAAAAAACAGGTAAAGTCCAGAAAAAGGAGGCCGGTGAAGCAACAGCAACAACTCTCGGAAGGCGCGGCTTGCTCGTTTCAGAACGAAGGCTGCTGCTCAGGCTTCATCATAAGCCAATTCACTCTCGCGACTCGGCACACGGCGGCAGAACAATGCTGAAGTTTATACGTGGAAAAGGCCAACAACCTTCGACGGAGCGGCAGAAGCTGCAAAAGGAACTGTTTGCATTTCGTCGGGTGAGTTTAGTAGTTTGTGTGTTTAGTTGTGCCTTAATGCGCTCCACATTCGAGACGACTAGAAGCAGCGGGGTCGGCCGGCTGGATGGAGGGCTATACGTTTTGCTTAAGGGCATAAAACGTTAGCTGATGGATTTGGCAATGGCAAACGCTGCCTAGTAGAAACCACAACCGAACCAAAAGCACACCAGCAGGCACACGAAGGCTCTCACCGGTGGTGATTCTAGCGGCCTCGTGCGTGCTTAATGTTTAAAGAAGTTTTATCACGTACTTTGTAGGTTATTTAAATCTTACAACTGTTGCATCTTTTTGTGGTAAATGTTTCGCGAATGTGCTTAAATGTGCGAATGTGAGTTAGCGAGTTCTTAGCTCTCCTTTACTGCAAAAAAAAGTAATATTCTCGATTATATAACAGAGATAGTGATGCTTATTAATTTGAAATTGAAAATGAACAATAACCGCTAAGCTATACTCTTTTCCTCTCTTTCTCTCTCTCTCCAACGACACGTTCTATTTTCGCCCTGTTCCCATCAATTGACTTATCTGGATGAGGTTATTACAAATTCTCTCGGATGAGTCAGCGGTAGCAGTACTCTTCTCAGCAAACATAGCAATAGAAGAAAGAAAAATAAAACATGTTCTCATGACCGCGATGATCTAATCCTCACAGATACGTGAAATAGACAAAAACCAAATCATGTATAGATTTTATTTACGTTTAGCAAACGTCATGGTTGCGGCTTTCCAGTATCGGCTTTACGGCTTTTCAGTATCGTGGCTTAAATAGCGTTCAATCGATCCACATGATATACTGCTATTTTAAATTAAACACAATACAAAAATATGCATGTTTTTTTTTCCTATCACGGTGCGAAAGTGGGAATGGGAAGCCGGAGGGTGTAGCGAAGGGCATTTAATTAGAATGTACAGTACACCTGCATTAGAACATGCAGCACTTGCAATCACGCTTCATGTGATTGTCTCGTAGCGATGCATTTTAATGCTGAGAATTCTGTTGAAGTTCTATCATGGAAAAAGGAACGCATATGGAAAAGGCATTACACATATGCAGTATTGTTGTTTTTTTTCGTTTTGCTCGCACACACATGCGTGTATGTAATCAAGCCATAAACGAGCTCTGGAAGCTTATGCGAGCGCAACTGTCCTTGTGGTTGATACCGAATTGTTTTATTGTTTAAATTTAATCCCACAACACTGATTTAACGCGTTATTGTTATTCCAAATTGTTTCTTCAAGCCATAGTGGTCATGAGATCGTTGTCATTCGATTATGTTTGTCTTATGACCATTTTCGCGAATTATACGTAGAGCAAATTGGTAAAAGGTTTCGTTTTAGCTACATTGCATGTGTCGTTTATCTGTGGTAACTTTTTTGTATTGAAGTGTAGTACGTAGTACGATTGATATACACACAACCTTTATGAATCTCGGGTGAACAATCTCTGCACAATGCGTTAAATATTTAATTGTACAAACGTCGTATACAATTACAAACGTAGCTGGGAAACCCTGTATGTTGCAATACGATGTACAAACGTGAAACTTTACGTTAAAAATGGAAAATAATGATATTACCAATTATCAATAGTCCGCAAAAAACACTTCGGAAAATAGAAAACTGAATGTAAAACCACTACTTCACACGAGAACTTCGATGATTTGAACAAGATTTTTTCTGTGATTTGGTTTTATCTTAAACATTAGTGTGGTTCAGTCAGGTGGTCAGGATGGTCGAGAGATATGATGGCAGTGTGTTTCTTTTTCCTGTTTTGAACATGTTTGTGGTATGTTATTTATACGTTAGTAGCAGAAATATTTCTGCTACTGGCTGATAACTCTAAAATGGGCTATATAAAGATAACGAATACAAAAGGTTAAAATCGTAATTATTTTTTATCTAGCGAACTTGTCTTGGCGGAGGCAAAGTTGCATGCATCCCAAATCCCCCAAACCAAAAAAGGCTCCCAGTTTCGACGCGATGTGTGTGTGTGTATGTGTTGTGCATCATCCTCAAAGAGTTGGCTTTTGCTTTTGCAGCCCACATGGGTTGTATTAAAATCCACTCGCCTACGCACTGCTTCATACACCGAGGAATTGGTTTGGATCACGACACATTCAGCTTTGCACAAGGAAAGAGCGGCAAAAAGAACGCCACCACACTGCTGTCCACTTTCCATCCCGCTTTCTTTCGTTTGAGAGACAGGTCCGCTCGGTGTGTTTCATCCGCGTACCGTTCTGTAACGTCAACGAATGTGAGTGAGGCGGAGGAGGTGGTGGACGACTCCTGGACCTGAAATCTGGAACGAACCGCGAAATCACGACGAGCGTGTGTGTGAGTGTTTGTTGGCGTCGTCGTAGCATCATTCGAACGCTGGATACTTAGCTAAGCAAAGGGAACAAAAATAATGTAACGGGTTTTTAGTGGTGTTTCTGTTTCTCTCTTCCTCTGCTGCTGCCTGGCGCGAAAGAAGTGCTCTAACGCTTTAAAGCTAGTTAAATTACCCGAGAAGAAGATGACGTTCGTGTGTCAGGGAAGAAAGCAGCGCTTTGGAAGGGTACAGCGTGCCCCCCGTCCAGATGATCATAGATATATTTCGAATGGCGGTAGGGCGGAAGAAAGGTCACGTTCTGGTGATGAGATGGGAACACGAATAGAGGCAGAAAACGAAACTCTAAGCTCACGGACTCTCGGTCCGCTGAAGTCAAGAGAAGTACAGATTTGGTACAAGCTTTATGTTAGGAACAATGAACACGCGCAGAACGCAAAAGCGTCGATCTCTGTGCCGGTCGACTAACATCCCTTCTGCCGACCTAAGGCACGGTGCAGACTAGGCGACTATCATAATTGCGACATTAAGCCATTGAATGTCACGATTGCTTGCCATCCCTGGTTCGGAGTTTACGCTCTTTCTTTCTCTTTCTTTAACTCTCTCTCTCTTTTTCTCTATATCTCTGGCAAGAGAGTTCAGTTAGGTGTTTCAGCGATCGAGAAGTGAAGTTGTTGCATGCACCGCAAGTAGCCAGGAGAGTGGATAAAGGCGCGCGGGAGGAAAATCCCGTTAGCTGGATGGAAACATAGCGTGTAGCTTCAATCACGCCATGCTTCGGAAGCATCTTCTTGGCCGGAACGGTGGGTATCGCCGGCCACACCTAGGCAGAGCCCGCACTGTTTGGCAGAGAAAATGTATATCTTCTCTTTGCACCATGGAAAACTGGTCGGTCCGGGTGGGGCCGGCAAGGTGTGTTCTACAACCTTTCGGTCGTGGACAGATCGATAAGCGTCGGAGGCCAGTTCCTTCGTTCGTCCGTCGATGTTGTCACGGAAACAGTGCTGCAAATAGTGGCAAAATCGTCCACCGCCCGGTTTTCTCTTTTTATTTGCTCACCCGGCCTGGGGGAGGACCGTCTGTCTGTCGGTTCAGAATTCTGGTTCCCTTGCAGGGATTTTTGTGCTATTAATTGTACATAGGTGCCTTTCTTCAAGGGGAGAGATAACGTTTGGGAAATTAGAAAAAAAAGTCCAACCGGACGATGGAGGACATAAGGCGGTTGTTTGGTGATATCATGCTTAACCTCGTTCTTCCACTTGAGGGTATTTACTTAAGATAACGGTTGGTAACGAGTCGACGGGCGCGCACCATCAGGCAAGGTGTAACCGTGCTTCCTCAATTGTATGTTATCAAAATGTTAAAATTGTCGTACATACTCAACAACGAAGCGATTCTAGACCATGAAGTCATGGTGTTTTGAAATTACTTTCGCCGTTCAACAACCTTCTTTATAATAATATTATGAATTGTTCCTCAAGGAGCGTCATTTTGTAAATTGTTGATATTGCTGTTGTTGCTATCTCCGTTTCGGTCGTTTTTAAGTTGCCAAAGGTCGGAAGCGTATTTATTTCAATGTGAACGGCTTTTCGCATCTGCCCCTGGGGTAAATTACTTTACAGGTTCGGTTGCAACATATGCCAAAGATTATCGACACAGTCATAGCGTGAATCGTGGACACTATCGATGAGGGTTTTAATGATTTTTTGCGGTCTGCACCCGGGACTACGGCTTAATCATCGCGGGTCGCGTTCCGGGTGTACCCGGTCAGCACCCATCGCGACCAGCATGATGTGTCATATCAGATTCGTACGCCTTATCGCTCGATTCACCTGTTGCTTTGCTGTGTTTGAACAGCGATAAACCCCCGCACCCTTTTTGTTTATCTGTGTTTGTATTTTTTCCATTGCTTCTGCAACATACGTGCTGTAAAATGCCACAACACAAACCGTAGGGTTGTGGCGGCTGGCTCGGTGTATCGATATGATACCCCCATCGTACCAGCGTACACTTCAATAGTCTCTTGTGTGAGCCGCACAATCATGTCGGGTGAAACTTTGGGAGCCCCAGCGAGAAGAGCCTTGGGCAGGAGGCGATATGAGCCCTGATCCCCAACGCTGATAAACAAAACAAGAAACTGCTCCAGGTTTAGAGATAAGTTTTTGTTGGGTGGGGCGACCGTGAAGAAATCAATTAGTAACCTTCGGTTTCCTCCAAACTCCATCGAAACGAATGCAATATTCCGATTGGCAATACGTAAACTTATGCTCTTATTACGGTGTAATTTAGAAAACGAATGCATAAAAAATCAGTATGCAGATTCTTTCGCCAGATTTGCACGTTGAAGCTTTTGAAATCAATAATCTTCTGTTATGTGAGTCATCGATTCACGAGTTTCGGATGATTCATATTTTTATATGCGGTCGAATGGTGCACATTGCGTTACATGGGTGTTGTGTCGACACATATGGAGTGAAATAGAACAAAATTAATCGGCAAAAATCAACCAAATGTACTAAGACAAACGGGTAGCAAGTGAAGATTTTTAAAAATTAAAATCGTTCGTTTGAAATCGTTTGAAATGGCGGTTTTGATATTATACATGTGCTTTATACTTTTGGGGAAAAAACATTCATGTTGAATTTACCATGTTGATCTTCACTACAGTCCGTAACATAACTATACGATCATCTATTTTTTAATGTAACTAAAACTTGATGAGATGGATTACATATGGATACAGAAACATACAGAAACATATGGATTTTTTTAAATTTTTGGTCAATATTGTGGAAATGACATCACTTTGAATACCCACTCCCGCTGTCTATTCATAGAGAAAACCACGTGTCAATTGCAGAAGCTATGGAACATCGTGCAGACCTAATAAAAACAGTTTTTCCATATAAATAATACAAAACTTGATCAATTATGTTTTGAAAAAGTACAATGCACAATAAAAACGTAGTTTAAATACCGAATGTCACGAATCAATTGTCAATGTCAGAAAACATCAATTTTCGAATTTTATTCCTCTTCTTCTGTTTTTTAGTTAAAAAGTGATGGCATTTCCACAATTTTGGTCGAAAAATTGTTATCTTTTTTTTCGTAGGTTTTAGTCCATTGCTCCTACATGCAATTTCATGGAATTCGGGAGCTGAATTTTTTACGTATAGTTTTTAAGGTTTTTAAATTTTTGACGTCGGTGGATTTTTATTTGAGAGGGGCGGGGAGGAAACGAGGGGGGAGTAGGGTCATAAACGCAACGGATTATAGTATAAATAGTTATAAATAGTTAGCGCACAACTGGTGAAAATTTGAGCCCAATCGGTCAACAAATGCCAATATTTGTCCAATAGCCTTGTATTTGTCAATTGATACCTCGATTTGCACGAAAAGAAAAACAAATTGTATCTCATAAATTTCGGGATTTTTTTAAAATCCTATAAAAAAAACTATTCAAATATACAAGACGGTTTGATATAAGGTTTGAGTGAAAACCGTTTGCCAATATCTCAAACCGTTTTCGAGCTATTCAAGCTCAAAGTTGCAAAAGTGTCATTTGACACCGGATTTGTCCGTTAGTGTTGAAATGATGTTCTATTCTTCTATTCTATTCTAAATGACGAAAGTTGTAGATAATACAAAAATACGTCTTTCAACGATGTTTGCATTTTTAAAAATATTGTTTTTGGTACGCTTTCGCCACGCCCAAATTGCTCCATGTAGCATAACTATACGATCACTTACGGAAAACACTTTTGATCGATTAATAATCGCTTTAAAAATACAGATTGTTTTGGACAACCTTGAATACCGTATATTTTTAAACGATTTGCAACAATCGTTGGATGACCATGATGAGCTTGCTATCGCTTGCGAACAAGCGCAACTGTCTGGAAAAGCTATATGCAAGGTTTGGATGGCGAAAGCTGCGTGGAACGAAATAAATACATGAACCAATCCGCATTTAAAACAACCTTTTCTGAAGCAAAATCATGCATATGTCTTATTCACTTTATTAGAAAAAACATATTAGCTGTTATTCAACCTTATTAGCCTGAAGGTTTGCACGTTATTAATCTTGGTAAAATGTGCAGTAATATAAGTATTATCTAATAGTATAACTAATGTTACTTTCATTGTAATTCTACACATTCTTTTTTTTACTTGCAGACGGCTCAACATGGCTTTCCACACAAACCATCCGCTCTGGCGTACGACCCGAAGAGTAAGCTGATGGCCATTGGTACCAACAGTGGCGTGATCAAAGTATTTGGCCGTCCGGGCGTGGAAATCTATGGCCAGCATACCTCCCCCGGTAACAATCCGGCAGACCTGATCGTGCAGATGCTGGAATGGATCCCGGGAACGGGTCGGCTGCTGTCATTGACTGCCTCTAACCAGCTAGTTCTGTGGGAACCGTGCGGTACGCTGCTGGTTGCCGTCAAGAACTTGGCGTTTGACGGCAAGCTGAAGAAGATCTCTTCCCTGTGCTGTTCGTACATGAAGGACACTGTATGGATCGGTACCGAGGGTGGCAACGTGTACCAATTCGACGTACGTAACTTCACCGTGAAGGAGTCGGTTATCTATCACGATGTTGTGCTAGAGCAGCTGCCTACGTCGTACCGGTTGAATCCGGGTGCGATCGAGTCGGTGAAGCAACTGCCGAACAACCACAATCTGCTGCTGATCGCCTACAACCGTGGCCTTGCCGTGCTGTGGGACCTGGAGAGTGCCAGTGTGAAGCAGTCGTTCATATCGCCCGGCCACGGTCAAAGTGTGGGATTGTTCATTGCCCAGGATGCGACACAGTTCACGTGGTACCATGCGGACGGCTCGTACGCTACCTGGGACCTGGACAGTCCGATTCCACCGGAAAACCAGAAATACGTACCATACGGGCCGGATCCGTGCAAAGCGATCGATCGATTGATCAGAGGGCACCGGGGTCGCTGTGAGCTGGTCGTCTTTTCCGGTGGAATGCCCCGTTCCGCTTACGGGGAGCATCAGTGCGTGTCGGTACACTGCAAGGATGGCACGAAGGTGGCGTTCGATTTTACGTCGAAAGTGATCGATTTCTTCGTGACTTTCAACGAGGTTCGACCGGAACAAGCGGAGGTGTTGGTGGTGTTGCTAGAAGAGGAGTTGGTCGCGTACGATCTGACCGACGAAACTCTGCCCCAAATCAACGCACCGTACTTACATTCACTGCATGCTTCCGCTGTTACCTGCAACCATCTGGTATCGCAAGTGACATCGGAAGTGTACGCCAAGATCAAGCTGGCAGGTGAGTTGCAGATGGCCGATTATAGCTGCAAACTATGGCCCATTAGTGGTGGTACTCTGCAAAACGAACTGGTCGACGAAGACGACCAGCCGATAGAGCGTGACGTTCTCATTACCGGACACGAGGATGGATCGGTAAAGTTTTGGGACTGCTCGGACGTTTGTCTAACGCCACTGCTGCACGTCAAGACGGCACCGCTGTTCAACAACAGCGATGATTTCGAGAGCAATCTGAACGCATCGACCGAACAGCTGGATGATGGCGAACCTCCGTTCCGTAAGGCGGGCCAGTTTGATCCCTACTCGGACGATCCTCGACTGGCGGTGAAGAAGGTGCAATTGTGCCCGCAAACGGGCACACTGGTTATAGCCGGAACGGCCGGTAACGTAGTAACGGCCAACTTCGATATGTCCACTGAAACACAGACAGCCGGGCCGTTGAAAGTAACGACGATGAATCTTGTGAGCGATCGCGATGGATTCGTCTGGAAAGGTCACGATCAGCTGAAAGTGAAGCGTCAATTGCTCGAAGAGAATGCGCCTATCATCGAGGGGATTAGCTTCTTGGGTGTGCTGCAGGTATTGCCTCCAGCGGCCGTTACATGCATCGCTATGCAGAGCAAGTGGTCACTGGTTGCGGCCGGCACCGCTCACGGGCTTGTGCTGTTTGACTACCAGAATCAGGTCCCGGTGCTGCACAAGTGCACGCTCAATCCGAATGGTAAGTTAAGCAATATGCGATGCACGCGGAGGAAGACTACTTTTCATCTGACTACTTCTTACGTTCAACAGATCTTACTGGTGCGGGTGAAACGTTATCCCGCCGGAAGTCGTTCAAAAAAACTCTGCGTGAATCCTTCCGCCGCCTGCGTAAGGGCCGTTCGACACAGAGCAGTCACCGGAGGACCAGCAGGAGAATGACGAAGGAGCATCTGAACAGGGTGTTGACGTGGCCATTTCCTCCGTGGCAGCGGCAAAGAGTGAACAATCTGTGTCGCGTGAAAAAGTCACCGGAAGTGCGACGGTGCTAACGAATGGTACTTCGAACCCGCGACTGAGTAACGGCGTCGCTAGTGGCGATGAAGCATCACCGAACAAAGCCAACGAAACGATCACCAGCTCGATCGGGGATATTACGATCGATTCCGTGCGTGATCATTTGAATTCCACCACCACTACACTTTGCTCTACAACTACCGAGGAAATTGTCGGTAAGGTTTCATTTGATTTGTTTGCAAATAAAGTGGGTGCTTCGTAGTTTCAGAATTTCAATAGTATACTTATTTTTCATTCAGGTCGGCTATCGGTACTGAGCACTCACACGAACCAATCATCATCCACGGCCAAGAACAGCGAAATCTTGAGTTTGAACTCTTCCAACATAAGCAACCTTAAGGGAATCGGGTAAGTAATTTTCAATGTTTATCAAGGTTTATGTGCGATGTAATAAGCTTTTTGTTTTTGCATTCATACCGAGCTTCTTGAAAAATAACAGATTGAGGCATAGCTCATTCATAGGCCGCAAAAGATTCCCAACTGTGCAAAATTTGACAGATTGGATCACTTTCATCTCACATCTCGCCAACAGAGGGCGCTAGCGGTGTCCCTCTCCTCTTTTCTTTCCTTGTTATTTTGCTTTGTTTCTTTTGGGACGAAGCTCCCCACCCTCCCCGTAAGTGTGTGTGCCTAGGTGGCGCGCACACAATAAAAAAATCTTCCGATATGATATGACCGATACGGCGATGTATTTCTCACTTGTTTCAATTACAAATTTAATGCCGTAACTACATTAGTACAACACAGCAAAACACAGGTTCTGCTCAAACAAGCACTTTTCCGACACTGATGCACGTTCAGATGATGGCGTCCTGCAGCGGTCTGGAACCTCCGAATGTTCTCGAACAATCGGCACTTCACGGCACGGCATCTCGAACAACAGCACAAACAAACACTTAAAACACGGCATCCACATGTTACACGCACTCGGATTAACACTTCAATCTTTTCAATTCCTCAAATTATTTCAATTATTTCAAAAAATATAATTTCAATTTACATTATTATACTTCTTTTATTACAAACCAAACGATTTTCTAAGTCCAACGCGATGATGGCACCCGGTTTGCAAGTAAATATGGCGAATGTGAAGCACACATTCACACATCACACTTAAAACACCCCGTTTCTCTGCATCCACTTGCTCCTTCTTCATATCGCCTACCCCTCTGCTCCACAAACTGACAATTTTAGATATGGCTCGATCCTAGATTGCTAGTTTGGTTATTATACCATGTTAAGCAGTTTAAGACTTTGATAAGACAAATGGAAGCACTTTCAATGCCATCTAAAAAGCTGCTATATTCGGAATAGAATTCCTTTGACAAAAATAATTATGTTAATAATTGCAATTCCACAATTACTTTGCGCAGCGACACGACGGAAAAGTCATCGAACTCGGCAATCATCAAATCGATCATCACCACCGTTCGACATGGCACAACCGCAACAAATGGCGAAGCGAAAGAATCCAACAGAACGTCCACTACCACAACCACTAAGACGACTAGCACGACCGTCAACGGAAATGACGCAGCAGTTCCACCTCCACTTCCGACCACGGCACCACCGCTTATAACCGTGCTTAGAAAGGAAAGCCAATTCTAGGACGTATTCTATCCGTAATGACACACATATTCCCTTCAACCATATGCTGGTTGTTATTCATTATTGCATAAGTTTAGTGGTGGGGCGATTTCGCGTACTGAAGATGCATAAGTATTTTGATGGGGCTGTTGTAGAACAAGAAAACGAAGTTACGAGTAGCTAAACACGACAAAAAAGTATTAGAATAACTACTAATCACACACGAACGAAGCGCTGCGATCCACGGCACTCCCATGTCGTTTGTGTGGCACGCCAGGACACAGTTCGGAGATGTAACCAACTTTGCCTTTTCCACATAATGTGGCTGGTCATACGTTAGTATGTATCCCATCTGTCATGTTATTGCTGTTCAGAAAATCCAGGAGCGTAAGCCACTCAGTTTCAATCACTGTTTTATGCATCTTGGTATCTTAGCCATGAAATATCGTTTTTGGCATCTACGAATCAGAAAACGAGGCAACGACGACGTACATATTCTGCTAAGCTTTGAGGTTATGTTCTTAATTATGCTTTCAAACTACAGAGTAATGAGAGTCATAGGCCCGATTTATGACGTTTCGAATTAAGCAAGCCTCACGAACATTTTAGTCCTGCTGTCTTTGTTGCTTCTCAAGCATCATGTAGTGGCTGGAAACAAAACATGCTTTAGGTAATGCTTTGCGCGACGTATTTAAGATTTTCTTCTCGGATAGGCGATACGAGAACCCGCCAGATCCTTTGGTCGGGTGAATTAATGGGCCTTATTAAGACGAACGTAAATGATAGATTTCCTAACATTAATGATAAGAAAAAGTTCTTAATTTTTTCTAGTGGTAACGTTCCACCATGCCAACCAGTTGATACTGAACAAGAAAAAAAAAATCACGGAATTTTACAGCCGTCAAAATAAGATTGATCCTTCCTTCGCAACGGTAGAAATAATTTCCGGTTGAAAACAGGCGATGTTGTTAATGTTACACAAGAAATAACAAGTCTATAAGTCTTTACGAAACGTGGGTAGAAAACGTGGCCCTCAATGGGATAAATTAAATAAGCGTTCTTGAAAATATCTTAAATTACACAAGAAAAAGGAGAAAACAGCATTTTAAATCTTTACAGTTGGTTGATTTTTATATTTTAACTGAAAATTATATAAATGATTGATTTATATATATATATATATCTTTTTCTATTTTTAAGCTAAACAGGACAGAAATACATATTGTCTATTTAAAGCGCATGGATATAAACCACGCTTTCAACGCAAAATGGCAGCTGATGGTTATTTTCCCAGCCACTTCATCCGAAAACAAAAAAATCGATCAAACGTTCAGCTCGCTATAAAGTTTTGATTGATATAGTAAGTCTTGATTTCAACGAGATATAGTGAGCTATAGCAA
>KZ072813.1:89277-100354 GCA_002091845.1 Anopheles cracens | reverse complement strand
AGGCGCCGCGGGAAAGAGGAAGCCACCAGTTCCCGATATTGTGCCTCCTCCAGCGAGCCGCCCACCGCCCGAAGAGGAAAAGGGAAACAACGCAGCACAGGAAATCAATACCATCGGGTGTCGTTACGTTTCCGCTTGCCGTGCCGTGCCGTATAGAAAGCTGGCAGGGTTGAGCTGGAATCGGGAATAGTTTTAATGGCGGAAGTGTAATCGTGTGACAGGAAGCGTGGAGGCTTTTCCAGAAGTTTGAAATAATGTCTTGAGTAAGGGTTGGAAGCAAGTGGACCAAACGACGGCTGTGTCTAGCGGTGGAAGGAAGGAGTTGAAAGAGAGAACGAGAAGCCAAAGTTTTCCATTACGAATCGCTCACTACCAGCACTGGATTCCTGCTCGCTCGGTGGAGGAGAAAACACAACGGTTGTGTTTTTACGCTCAACACTCAACTTCTTACCTCTGGGGATGGGGTGGGACTGGAAGCTACTCAAATTTCCTCGCCGGTCTTGAAACCGGGCGGCAGCCAACCATTGTTTGGTTTTTCCCCCTTCAGCGAAGCGAGTTAACCTTTTCCGCAAAGCGCACGGTGGCGTTGCAAATGCAAATGCAACGATCAGGGTCGGTTGCGAACTCGAACCTCAAACGAATTGAACACCGACGCACGGCACTGACTGTTCTGACTGGAAACGGCCGCCTCCGGGCCCACTGTACGTAATTCAGTCGGAATTGAGTGAGTCGTTGCACGTGTTGCGGTGCGCAAGTGTGCATAAGTGGAATTTTTACCGAAACCGGGAGGCTAGAGGAAGTGATACGGTAGCGTTTGGATCGTGTTTTTTCCTCCTTCAACATCTAGTTAGTGATCGAGTGGAAGTGAACGTGAAATTTTTATTGTTTTTTCAACGAGAGATGGGGATTGTTTTATTGTCTGAACATTTGCATGTAAATTTTCATTCAAAAAAAACGAATTTACTTCTTACTTTTCTCGTCATTCCTGTGGTTAAACAGTTTTTTCACTAGGCAATTCAAATTTAAGGTTGAATTCGTTTGAGCAATTTATTCAACGTCGATTTTTGTACAATATTTATAATTATTTTTGAATAATCTTTTTTCTACCTGACGATCCAAAACTTCCTGACCTCATAATTGACCGAAAGATTCTTTTTTTTTAAAAAAAGGTGCCAAATCAAGTTTACTAGACTATACATTCAAATTTGTTGTCAAACGATTGGTTTTGACATATTTCCTGGACATGGACAAACTTGTTAATTTGACAGTGACTGATTTGATTTGTTCGGAGATATTTGAATTGAATTTTTTGAACAAAATTTGAATTAAACACTTGAAGAATTAAATTATTCGACAGTTGGTGAACAGTATTTGGTAAAGAAATGTTGTAAAATATCAGTGACAAATTGAATTGAAGTGATGTTCAGTTCACTTGATACTCACACTGAAACTGTGTTGAAGATCGAAATTAGGCCAATTGTACAACAGGAGATAAAATGTATTTTGTTTTGGAAGTTTGTACTTCCAATTTCGTTAAAAATAATCATAACACTTGATCATTAACATATTCCACCGTTATTGTTTATTTTACAATTGACTTATATGATCTGAATCGAGAATAGTGGAAAAAATGTAATGCATTTAGTTATGTCTGTTATCAATGTGATACTAAATAACGTTAAAAAGACATTTCATAACCTTTTCCGTAGAAAATCACAGGATAGAAAAAAAGTTTGATGCTCATTTTTACTCGGCCACTAGAGGCTTATTCGTTACTTTTTAATGACAGTCTACAACATACCTATCTCAATTTAATATAAATTTATATTAATATTTATTTAATATTAATTCATTGCACTTCAAATGATGAAGGATTTTGTTTCCGCAGACGGTTCTGATATTCCCATTTATTGGTAACTACGAACACACCACTTGCAACTCCTCGCTGATCAGATACAGAGACCAGATACCAGATACAGAGACATACCAGAAGGTTTTTGTTTCTATTGTTCTATGGTAAGACATAATTGAAAGGCCAACATTTTACGTTCATTTTCACTTGCGATCGCCGGATGGGCCTTACGATCGAATTTCCATCCGCTAGCATGATTTTTTTTGAAAACTGGAACATTCCAGACATTGTTCACATTCACTTGCTTGCCTGAGCTCCCACTACTAACGGTACAAACTGCTATGCATATAAAGAGAATAAAAAAAAATGCAAACTACCACCAGCAGCAGCAGGAAGTGACGAAAAAACCGCCCGTAAAAAGACGTAAAAGAGCTTACCGTAAAATGATCCAGAAACGAAAACGGCAACAGCAAACCGACCGGGTGTGCGTTCCGCATATATGTGTGTGTGTTGTGTTCTTTTCCTTCTCTACCACTCGCTCGCCATAAAGAACGTCGATCGAAATGAAGAGTTACACGATGGCTTACATACGGCCGGGCATACGAGCGTGATACGGTGCAGTTTGCAGTGCACGCCGAAGTGGGTGGGCTTACCGTTTCTGGTGTGTGTGTGTGTGTGTGTGTTGTAATTGTGTTGTTCTTGCAGGGTCATCGATTGAATAATGTAGGTTGAGAGAAAAATGTGTGCACCGCCTTTGTGCTCGGGAAACACGGCATCGCAGGAAAAACAAAGGCAAAAGAAAAGAAACGTAACGAAATTCTTAATTTTTACGCTTCCCCGCTACGATTGCCGTGTTGGTGCCTTTGTGCTCAATAGTTGACGCTCGTGATGGGTGTGAACGGACTCCCACTCGTAGCCACTGTCATCGGCTCCTGCCCGTGCTTGGTTGACGTGGTTTTGATTTGCTAACCGGCGTCCCGTACCCGTGCCCACCGCGTCGGGGCGCGAGACTTTCCCATGAACGACCGTGCGTCTCCATCGCGCCCGCACGTGCGCCACCGGGCGTCTCCATCGTGCCGGGTGACGTCCGGGAACCGTGCCGTGTGCCCGCCAAACAACGCCGGTTACCCCGTTTACGGTTACCGGGTTTCATTTGCCAGCAGGCTACACCGTTACACTGTCCCGGTGGCGGCGGTGGCGTACTAATGGAAAATCAATTCCTGCTTCCTTCTGGGCCGGGGTCGGTTGCAGGACGACTTGGCCGGTATGCTCTTTGAGGGCTGTTTGAGACGGTAATTTTATGCGTTACGCTCGACCGAGGGCACGAGGGAGGCTTTTTTGCTTCTGTATCGTAAAAAAAGACATTGGAAACGGTGAGGTAGGTTGCATCTACTGTTACGCTCCATCCATGCTTGTTATGGCATGCGAAAGACGGCGAATTCGTAGACACTGTGTCGTGTTTAATAGAATCCTTGTCTATCGTAGATATATTAGTCCACTGTGACTGTTCGAGGCAAAGCTATTTTATCTCCGTTTACAAAGCTTGTTTCGAAACCATTTCAAGCTTTCAGTAAACACTTCTGTCATTCTAAAATATACAAATTCGTTTGATCCTTTTCGTAAAGGGGGCCGTTGACGTTTGCATTAGAGCTGCAGAAGTGCTCTTCCTTTGCAGCCTGATTTTTTTTTCTATTTTCACATATTGGTTTCTGTTGAGTTCGTTTGTTTCACAGATTGTCTGTCCTTGTGCGCCTACATAATGTACTGCAGGGAATGCATGCAGCACATGCTACAGCACACTCGGGAACGAGGCCACCGGTGTGAAATTGTAAAATCGATAATGTCACTTTTAATTAAGGGAAAGCGAGTCTAGGAAAAAAACACAGTATGTACGTTTAAAGTTTAAACTAACAAAAGAGTAAAAGTACGTTTGGTAGCAGTGTGATAGATGTAGTATGCACGAACCGTTTCCAGGAGCGAACAATCATTTGTTTGATTCAAAAAAATATAAAAATACTGCAAACAAATGAAAACGCTTTTCAAATGTGATTTATTTTACAAAAACAGTCAGTTTGCCCTGTTTGTTTTAATCTTATGACCGTCTCCAAGCGCATAAAAATCTTCTCATGATGGTTATTCGTGGTTTGTTACATGTGTGCGGATATGATAGACTTCGTCAGAAACGATTTGTTACTTATTTTGTGTATCAACCGAACAGGATTCATTTGTAAAATAGTCGATTTGTTTGTTATTACTCACAATAAGCACAATACGAGTGTAAGCATGCCCAAATCATCAGTTGAATACACTGTCCCGCGCATCTTCCGTTCGTTAAAGCTATTATAGTTCACGACGAACCTCTTGTATTGCATCTTTACTATTGCTAGATAAGGTTTCGAAGCTACGATATACATTGGTAGACGCTGTGTGATTCTGTGAAAATATCGCTTAGAAAACGGTTCCTTTCTTGAAAAGCTTGAATGTTTGAACGAGACTGTTGGGGCGACCCTCGGAGAGGATGTGCTATTGACGGGGGAGGTTGTGGTCGGTATCCATTTCTGGTACGGATTGAACGGATCATCACGTTTAATTGTTGTCAAATTTGGATTCCTGGAAAATGAACAATAAACATAATGCTAGGAAATGGTGTGAGACGCTTCCTCGTTGAACCAGGAACGTAGCGTAGGAAATCCAACCATGTAGCTTGGAGATCCAGCCTTGTAAGCTTAAGGAGCGAGCTCTTAACCCGTTTTTCAAACGTTTCTTTAAAATATGATTACTGTATGGAAAGTTCCTTGAAAGTTGGATTGCAAATTTATTTTTCTATAGCTCTACAGATTTCATTTACTACTTTTTCGTCATCCTCCTCCTCTTATATCATCTAATATGAGGAGAAATGTAACCGGATACTGAAATCATTATAGTAAATAAATTCTGCGATAGTTTTATAATACACTTACTCATAAAAGTCATTAATGTCTATAAACCATGTATATAGCCCTTTTCCTCTTTTAAGCCGCTGTTGATTGAGCACAAAGCCATAAGTTATATAATTTATAAAATTGATAGTTTGGAATTCAAGGGTAACATTATATAAACTAGGCCGTGGCTATTTGAAGTGATCATTTTGATCACTTGAACTATTTTTACACATTTAGAAGACTTTTCAACAGTGTTAAATTGATACAAACACTACGAAGTTGCAGATTATGTATCTCATTTTCATAAAAAAATAATGAAAATAATTATGATTGTTGTCCAAAATGAGACTGCTTTAAATGAACAAAATCGAACAATTCACCAAGTAAACACGCTCGAATAGTAGTTTCAAACAGGACAAATTACTTTCCACATAAGTATAGCTATTTTATTCTCAGTGAAATTTGAGCTTTTGAATTTCCAGATATAGTTTTTTCGATTATTTTTGACTTGGATACTCGGAAATATTATTAAATGTCAAAATGACCACTCGGTGTCAGAGATCATGACTTTATGTAGTACAACATCCTATATCGCATTTTATTCTACTATTATCTAAAATCTTAATGTTCGGTCAATGTTGCGATACATACAAGGAACACATTTGTTATTTATAACATCTCTTTATAAGAATTATTTATAATAGCCAATAAAATAATAAAATACCTTGAATAATCTCCAAACTCTGGTAACCTGGCAACAAATCCGGCTGGGATTTTGCAAGTGCCATCATTCTTGCCCATCAAAAAATAATGTCGCTGTCGAAACTTCGCTCCGAAACTGCACCGTCAACATAATCCACATTGCACGGCAGTGGCAACGTTTTGTTTGCGCATCTTCCGTTCGTTAAAGCTATTATAGTTCACGACGAACCTCTTGTATTGCATCTTTACTATTGCTAGATAAGGTTTTGAAGCTACGATATACATTGGTAGACGCTGTGTGATTCTGTGAAAATATCGCATAGAAAACGGTTCCTTTCTTGAAAAGCTTGAATGTTTGAACGAGACTGTTGGGGCGACCCTCGGAGAGGATGTGCTATTGACGGGGGAGGTTGTGGTCGGTATCCATTTCTGGTACGGATTGAACGGATCATCACGTTTAATTGTTGTCAAATTTGGATTCCTGGAAAATGAACAATAAACATAATGCTAGGAAATGGTGTGAGACGCTTCCTCGTTGAACCAGGAACGTAGCGTAGGAAATCCAACCATGTAGCTTGGAGATCCAGCCTTGTAAGCTTAAGGAGCGAGCTCTTAACCCGTTTTTCAAACGTTTCTTTAAAATATGATTACTGTATGGAAAGTTCCTTGAAAGTTGGATTGCAAATTTATTTTTCTATAGCTCTACAGATTTCATTTACTACTTTTTCGTCATCCTCCTCCTCTTATATCATCTAATATGAGGAGAAATGTAACCGGATACTGAAATCATTATAGTAAATAAATTCTGCGATAGTTTTATAATACACTTACTCATAAAAGTCATTAATGTCTATAAACCATGTATATAGCTCTTTTCCTCTTTTAAGCCGCTGTCGATTGAGCACAAAGCCATAAGTTATATCATTTATAAAATTGATAGTTTGGAATGCAAGGGTAACATTATATAACCTAGGCCGTGGCTATTTGAAGTGATCATGGTTTTTATCACTTATTCTCTAACTTCAATATCTTTCCTATTTTTACACATTTAGAAGTGTTTTCAACAGTGTTAAATTGATACACAAAGAACGAATATACAGATTATGTATCTCATTCTCGTAAAAAATATGAACATAATTATGATCGTTGTCCAAAATGAAACTGCTTAAAATAAACAAAATCGTACAATTCACCAAGTAAACACGCTCCAATAGTAGTTTCAAACAGGCCTATCTACTACAGGTCTATCCCAGTAAAACCTGAGCTTTTGAATTTGAAGATGTAAGTTTTTCGATTATTTTTGTCTTAGATAATAGCGAATATTTTTAAATGTCAAAATTACCACTCGGTGTCAGAGATCATGACTTTATGTAGTACAACATCCTTTATCGCATTTTATTCTACTATTATCTAAAATCTTAATGCTTGATCAATGTTGTGATACATACAAGGAATACATTTTTTATTTACAACATCTGTTTATAAGAATAATTTATAATAGCCAATAAAATAATAAAATACCTTTAGTAATCTCCAAACTCTGGTAACCTGGCAACAAATCCGGCTGGGATTTTGCAAGTGCCATCATTCTTGCCCATCAACCAATAATGTCGCTGTCGAAACTTCGCTCCGAAACTGCACCGTCAACATAATCCACATTGCACGGCAGTGGCAACGTTTTGTTTTAGTTCCTTAAGTCGGTACTAAATATCGAGCCACAATGTTCCGTTTAACTTCTGGGTGCCAACCGCGCCAAAGGAGACTTGTTTGCAGCCGTTTTACGGTGTGCGTGTGTCTGTGTTATTTTTGTGCCTTTCTTCCGTTTCACCGTTCATGCCGGTGTTTATCGCATTCGAACGTAGCCTTTGGATTGGGGATTGGGGCCCCCATAAACCTCGTAATCCCATAATCTCCTATCAGATTTGTTGGCAGTAACGCACAGTGGGTGGGGCATGGTTGATGGTCATAATAGGCTTCTATAAATGTGATTTTTGTTTCGTTGTATGAATGTTTTTACATCTGCAACACGTGCATTTCGCAATTCTGACTAAAATGTCATCTGGAATAAATTTCATTTCATGTACCTTACGATGAATAGCTCGTTCCACTGAAACGCTTCAGCTTGCGATGTGGAAAATAGAAAAGTTTAAAGGAAAATAGACTATATATACCTATATACCAGACAATAGGAAATACTATTTCAAAAATGTGTACATTCAAATTTTGTAGAAAATATTTCTTAGGTAACACTCATTCCCGCCGAACTATTTTCATCAGTTAAACTCGCCGTGAAATAATCTAGGAAAATAAAATTAAAATAAATTAAATCCATTTGTTTTAATTGATTTTTAATGAACGCATTAGATGAACTCAACTCTTTTCGCGAAATTCTCGTAAACTTTATGGAATGTTTACTAAAATTTCTTGCTTCATTTTACTCCTGCACCTAGTAGAATGTATTTATTTTGAATAGCAAGAGATTGAAACCATAGAAATCATAGATTGAAAAGGATAAAAAGCAAATGTTTCAAATTTTAGCCATTTTCAACTGTCCCATAGGAACCACGGCAACTCTTGGGGCTTCCGTTCCTGGTGTGGCGCACCGTCGGCGATAAGCAATCCCGCGTCTGAACGCCGGCCGTAAGCTGCAAAGATTTGTACGACACGCTGAAAGTGGTTGAAGCTCATTGGAAATCATTTTAACGCATGACGGCCCCCGAAGCGCCAGTACCCGGTCGGCGTGTTTCGGTCGGCTGAGCTCATGGCTAACATCTAATGTGCTTTCGTGTTTACGGATTCCGATTTCGTTTTGATTTTTTTTGACATCTAAAGCTTCCCATCGTCGTTTGTAACCGCCACGGTACGATCCGTTGAGGAGCACGCTGACTCCACCAAAGCCAACCTTCGAGCGTCCATTGCGGAATTTACGACGGATGTTTTCATCTCTCTCATTTCCTGCCTCGATGGAGCGCAAACGACCCAAGCAACAGGTGTGTATGAGTGTTTGTGGGATAACAGAAACCAAACAAACAAAAAAGCGTCACATGAACAAGGAGCACAGTGCGGATGTGCGGGAGATGCGTCGGGTCGCTTCCGGATGTAATTACTTTACTCATCAAGCAATGCATATAACTCCCACTGCTACAAGCGTATCCCTCATTGGGATTCCGAAGGCATCAACGAAACATACTCACACCAGCGTCCCTGCCACTTCGGTCGTTTTTGTCACGTGCGACTTAAGATTGAGGATTATGTTTTAAGACCTTTTGAAGGTTTTAATGGCGAAAAACATTCGTCACGAGCTGTATGTTAAAATAAAAACAAGAAGCATACAAGATTATTCGAGAGAGACGGAGAAAGCGAAGGAAAGAGAGAGAGAGTGAGAACACATGCACCATTCTTTCCTCGAGCAATTGTAGAAGAAAGCTGTTGGTGAACAAAGTGAGCTCGAAGCGAATGAAAATAGAACAACTTTAGCTGTTGCGCATCGTTTGCAGAGTTCCAGATTCAGATTGTTCCACGCGCAAATCTGTGCGCCGCAACAAAAACGCTGAAATCAAACGCCGGAAGAAACATAACGACTTCTTGCTAATGTAATTATAAAACCACCGCCAAAGCGCCCCGAGCGTTTTGTTTTTGAATTCCCGAGTATCCCGGGAATCAACAATCGAGTCCGCAGGAAAAAGACCACAAACGTAAACAGAGACAAATGCGCAAACACAGCGCCGGGTACAGGAAGTCGCAACGGACGCAACTGAGTTCCTTTCGAATTTCGTTCTGCGTAAACGTTTCTTTCGTCGCCATTGGTGCTTGCGACTTTAAACGTGTTCTGCTTAATTGTCGGGTTCAAATTCGACTGAACCGCACACGACGTCTAATTGAAAATGTCCCATAAAAATCTGTTTCATCGCTTTTCGTTATTATACAAACTCACTCGCGAGTGAGTAACAACTGGCCGTAGGGATCCGAATCCCAAAAGAGTGAGTGGGAGTCGCCAAACGAGTGAGTCGTTATTATATATTATATATTATAAAATAGGTTCTGTTAATTTACCTGTATCAATTTCATTAAAAAATCGCATAATAATCGGACTAGCACTGACACCACCATCCGAATCGTATACGACAAAATCGTATACGACGGAGCAATTGCGTCAGAATGCTAAATTCTATTATAGTGTGTGTTCTTGTACAACTATAGTGTCTTCTCGTAGCTAATTTTAGTTCATTTGATAAATTGCATGCTCTAGAGCCTAAATTGGTGAGTGAAAAACAACTTCCATACACAGCAAACATGTGTCAGCAACACATCTTGCCAAACCAAGGCAAACACCGTGCAGTACTGTTAAACTTTCTCGTACTAGAGCCATAAAATATGCAACCTGTTACTATTTCCTTATGCTCCGCACATCAGGTTAATCATTCCGAGGATTCCTAGCGTACACCTTCAGCGAAATATCAAAATTTCATTCCCCGGTGAAATCAATTTACGAGCATGCGTGTTTTTGGGCACGTAGATGAAAGTTCTAAGGATTGGACTCTTCTTGCTGACTTCTCAAACACGCACAAACACACCCACACATACACCACCCAGTAGCGGTAGTATGAGATTGCTGCATTAATTTTAATGGCAAACTCCATGCTGATGGATTCACCTGAAGCAACCGAGCAGCTTAAAAGTACTATAAAATTCGACATCTAAAGCTTCCCATCGTCGTTTGTAACCGCCACGGTACGATCCGTTGAGGAGCACGCTGACTCCACCAAAGCCAACCTTCGAGCGTCCATTGCGGAATTTACGACGGATGTTTTCATCTCTCTCATTTCCTGCCTCGATGGAGCGCAAACGACCCAAGCAACAGGTGTGTATGAGTGTTTGTGGGATAACAGAAACCAAACAAACAAAAAAGCGTCACATGAACAAGGAGCACAGTGCGGATGTGCGGGAGATGCGTCGGGTCGCTTCCGGATGTAATTACTTTACTCATCAAGCAATGCATATAACTCCCACTGCTTTGAAAAGTGGCAGCGTAGAGTAGTTTGGAGCTTGGAAGCGGGAGAAATAGAAGAAACAAAACAAAACGTGCTATTAAATTATGCATATCGTGTGCGTTGGGTTTTTCCTTCGTTTAGTGTGCGTGTGTGTTTTATGTGCACTAGCGTCAGGGAGCGGTAGTGGCTTCGGCTGACAAGTTTTCGTTGTCATCGTTTCGTGTGTCTTTGTTTCGCCGATGCTTTCTCGTACCTTCCGCGCGAATCCTTCTTCCCATTCACTCGTGCTCGTTACCTACCAGCAAACGCAACATCGATCGACCGGGTAAAACACAGCGGCAAATAAAAGTAAATCATATCGAAATTGAATAAATCCTGCCCGTACTATTGTACAACAACAGCAGCAGCAGCAGAGACGGCAACACACATAACTACCTAACGTCAAGCGTCATCAATATAGTTCACAGTAGGCGGCGGAAGTCCGGAAACCTATTTTCGAGTGCGCTACGCTACACGTGCGTATGGTGATTTCCGTCGGCTGGGGTTGGGGGGTTTGTGCAGTACCCGTAAAATCTTTCCCGGTCGTAACTGGCTTCTTGGCGATCCTTACG